>JAOEHX010035196.1:0-17994 GCA_025448015.1 Bolborhynchus lineola
CTCCAATTTAGAGACAAGGATGTCATGAGAGACAGTGTCAAATGCTTTGCACAAGTCCAGGTAGATGACATCAACTGTTCTACCCCTGTCCATCAGTTCCGTAGCCCCACCATAGAAGGCCACCAGATTGGTCAGGCAGGATTTCCCCTTAGTGAAGCCATGCTTGCTGTCAACAAGCACCTTGTTTTTCATGTGCCTCAGCGTGCCTTGGACTGTTAAGTTATCTTCTCCAATGTTTTTTCTAATGACTGTCAGAGTGAAGTTTTTCACTTTACTTTCTGTTCTTGATGATCTCTTTGTAAAGTGCTTCACTTTGCCCAGGCATTTTTTGCAGGTCCTGGGTGCCTGCCTTTGAGTGCCGATTTCTGTTATGTCACAGGACACTCACAGTTAGGCACCGCAGTGTTGAATGGAACAATGCCAAAGCCCTTTTGTGGATTCTGGTATCAATCTCTTCTGAGAATGAGAATTAGGGTCATATTTGCAAGTATATAGAGATATCTAATGATGAATCATAGAATCATAGAATGTTTTGGGTTGGAAGGGACCTTAAAGTTCATCCAGTTCCAACCACCTGTCATGGGCTGGGACAGCTTCCAGTAGACCAGGTTGTTCCAAGCCCTATCCAACCTGGCCTTGAACGCTCTTGGGGATGGGGCAGCCACAGCTTCTCTGGGCAACCTGTGCCAGCACCTCAGCACCCTCATCGTGAAGAATTTTTTCCTAAAATCTAATCTAAATCTCTCCTCTTTCAGCTTAAAGCCATTCCCCCTTGTTCTGTCACTACAGGCCCTTGTCAAAAGTCTCTCTACAGATTTCTTGAAGTTAGCCAACTAATGGCATTTCCAACAAAGTATATGCATCTTATTTTTTTTTACATAATTTGCTATTTTCACTGTTTTCTAGGTCCTTCACTTCAGTTTCTGCCTGCCTGTGAAATCGCACAGTTTTGTAAGAGGGAAAATATTTGGGTGATGAGCAAGTGGAAAGGAAACTTAATTACAGTTACCTACTTATGTATCACAGTGGCTTTGAGCTACTTCATTATGTGTTCATTAGTTCATGTTACAGTTGATACCGAGTTAATCCTATTAGTATTTAGTATGTTACACAGCTTTGGAAGTGATAATATGGGAGACTTCTGGGAAGAACTTGTTTGTAACCTTAGATAGCTGTGAAAGATTTCTTATCTTTCTTCCAGGGTGGGAGAAGGCAACCGTGGGCAAAGACTGTTAGGGATCATGAAGGAGATTACATTATTACAGACAACAATGGCATCTTTTTAGAAGCAAATGAACTATAAGCTACCACAAAGTAGTAATGTATTGAACTAGTACAAGTACATTTCCAAAAGAGGGCAATGGCAACTTTGTATGCATTTATTTCTCTTTAATCAATGACAGCATAATCCAAGAAACTGTTTTCCAGATGCAGTAAATCCTGGCTTTCGCTTTTGATTGAATTTTGAAGAGTGGATTGTATTGAACATCTCTTCAGTAATTTAGTTAAGATTTCTGTTTAGCCTGGACAAGATAATTATGGAAGCTAAGTTTAGAATATCATGGTTAATCACTGCTGTGGCTGAGGGGAAGAAAAAGTAGAATTTCAAAGTCAGCAATTTTAATGTGTCCGATTTGCAAATGTGTAACAGTACTGTACATCAGTGATTTCTGGGAACTTGTAATTGCGAAAAGGCCTGTAGGAAGATCATCTGAAATTAAAATACACAGGTAAGTATTGGACCAAGAACTAGTGTAGGCTTGTACAAAAAGTAGAAAGTAAGGAAAACATGGCAATAAAAAATGGTGGGATAAAGGCTTTCTATAAACTTTTCTATAAACATAGACATTCCATGTCTGTAATCATTAACAAATACAGTCTTTGAGATCTGCAAAGTTTTTATCGTATCCTGAGACACTGCAAAGCTTCATTAGAAAGTGTTCAGGTATAAATTTAGCATATTTAAAGAAACATTTCTTATAGGATATTTGAGATTGAAGGTTACATTTGTAGAGAATATGATAAATGCAAGAGGGATGTCTTGTGAAATGGACCTTTATTAAGTTTTAGACTTCAAAATAAAAATCCAATTAAGGCATTGAAAAGATAAGGAAAGACCATCTGTGAGGGATTTTGCCACAGATCTAATGATAAGCTAATTTTTCAGATAAAGTGGGTGCTGTACTTTGCAGGGGAAGAAGTAGAGAAGTTAGAAATCATTTTAGATTGATTTTTTTGCCAGGAATATGAAAAAAAAAAATAGGTAAAAGCAGTAAAAACCACGCTTATAGGTCATTTAAACACAAGGTTATAAGCACATGGTTTCTTTCTAAATGGGACATTGCATTCCACACTGTTTCTAAAAATGCTTGAGGCAGTGTTGTGGGAAATGTATTTCTTACCCTGAGACATCTTACCTGATGTCTAAAAGCCAGCAGTGATCATATGCACTAAATTTCATTTTGTCCCAGAGATTACATTAGTGTGCATGGGATAATGAGTTTCATGAGATGGAGCAGAGGTAGCTTTTGTATTGCTTAACTCAAGACTGTTTTCCCCTAACAGACTGATTCTTGGTTGATTTTATATAAACAGAGGAAGGAAAAGTCTGGTTGGGTTCTTTTTAATATTTTATTTTTTTTACAGATGAATTTTCAGGTTCTTGTAAACAAATCTATTAACCAAGAAAAAGAGATTGTATATGTGTAACTTCATAGAGAGCTAATTAGTAAACAAGGTTGAGTGGTGATTAGAGTGTTCCACTTGGCCTGGTCAAGGTTTGTAAACTTGTCATCATAACGTGCTTTGTTGCTCTGACTGCACAAAAGAGGTTGCTTAGAAAAACTCAGACATTTGCTTGGAGCTTAGCCTAGATTAGATGAAGGTAGTGGCATGGTATTGTAGATGCTTTCTCAACTGCTGAACTTTGCCTGTGCAGATTCATAAGCTATGTAAATGAGAGTTTGATTTGTAGGTGGAAAACTTTCAAAATTGTCCTGTTAGTAAAAGTAGGAGATTTTCTTATTATAAGACCCTGTCATGGGATTTAGGAAGACAAAATATATTCTGCAAGGAATGTAAGTGATAATAAACACTGAGATATATTTTTAATCTCTGCATATAAAATCAGCGCCCTTCTGATCACATCATAATACTTAATAGTGTTAAGCCTACATATATCACATTTTTGTTGTTCTATATTGGTAATATTATTTCAAGGGCATCTCTAAATATGTCTCAGTCTTTGTGATTGCTTCTTTATTTTATTCAAGCTTTTTTAGGCATATTTAAATATGTTTCCTATGACAGTCAAAACCACAGGTGCCACCTGCCATGGCAGGACTCATAACTAATCCAGTATTTGTTGGTCAAGTAAGAAAATGTAGTATTGTTGTAAAGTAAGCTGCTTAAGTACTTTGCTGCGTCCATCTGGTCTTTTTTTTTTTTTTTTTTTCCTTTTCTTTTCAGACTACAGGCACTTCCAGACCACAGATATGTTTGATCCTGTCAACTATTGTTTTTGTTTAACAGAGAGATATATTGCATGAATAACAAAGTATGATTTCATTGGCCAAAGTGTATCTATTTATTTTAGTATGTGTTGCTTTGGTTTGAGTTTCTCTTACCTTCTTAATACCATGGAAGTAGCTTTAGGACAACCTATTGCAGAGAGTTTCTGCTCAGGTTAGTGAAATCAAGAGGCAGTGCAGGAGACTCATTCAGATAAAGCTTGAAGAATTAGTGTCTGGAGTTTTTTCCCCCAGATGTTTTGCTTGAAGCTGGTTTTAGGTATAAAATGATTCTATGATTCTATGATAAAGCCTCAGTTCTAACCTTTGTGAGGAAATAATGAATGGTAGACAGTTAAAGGCCAAATGCCAACCATGTTTGTTACCTTTTGCAATACTGCTTAAGTAAATCAAGTTTGCGAAAGCCCTAAAATAGCTCTTAATCCAGAGGTGACTGTATTCAGATATTACACCATCTTTCCTAGCAGTTTTGGTTTGTGTTTGGCCCATCTGTGAGCCACAGTAATCAGACTGAATCCAAAAGAATTATTGTGGATTATGTTAATGTCACTAAGGTCAGAGGCTGGATCTGAAGTACATGTATCTCTGTTCTTTCTTTTTTACATTTTTCCTACATAAAAGTTTGGCCTAATATATTCACTTATTTGCTGCCCTTTTACAGTTCTCAGTGATGATAATAACTACGCAAGCCTTAATACACACTGTGTAATACATGCAGTATTTTTCTGTTCTTAACATGCCTGATTTATTTTATGTCAACCCATTGGCTTCTATCTACCAAAGCATTTATGAGATTCCATAATATAAAACCAGTGGACATTTTGTTGACATTTAATTAATGTCACTACTGGATTTATGTAAAATTAAAACTGAGGGGAAAAAAAGAAGTATTTTGAGCTGCACATACATAATTTTGATAGCCCAGCAAATCTTTCGCTTTAAGAACAAATATCTTGGATACAACAGATGAGATACATTTTTCAGTTTGGACACAGTTCTTAGTCACTGAGGAGAAAATAGAAGGGATTTGCTGATAACTGGTCCATCTATCAAAAGGTGAATAAAAATATAGGAGCTACATTCCTGCACCAATAGAAACTGGTATAAGATCTTATTATATAGAAGCCTCTCACATTTTTTGTGTTGGTCTCAAAGATGCCTAGCTCAAAACTTGATGCCAGTAAGCCTGCTGGCATTTTACAAGCAAAGATGATCCCTACCAATTTCAGATAATACACTTAAATCCGTAGTCCCAAAGAAAGACTTATTTTTTAATAGTAGTAATCCTTTAATTGACCGGGTGTGGAAACACCACAGGGCCTCTTCTGGATTCCCTGGTGAGAGGCTTTCTGCATATAATCTGTTACAGATGTTAAAAAAAAATAATAATAAAAAAAAAAAGCCCTGTTATAATGCTCAGTGAGTTTTTAATCTTTTCATAGAATGTTTGTAAAGCTGCTATGTTCAATGCATTAATGATACAGATATGCTTTATGCAATGGATATGAAGACGTAGAGTAAGTATTGGATGAATAAAAGAGTTAATTGGAAGGTAGCAGTGTTTTGTCCATTGGGAGAAACACTGCTTTACAACTGTATATAAAGAAAATATGAATTTTCTTGGAAAGAGGAATAGAAGGTAAGAATATAGGCTTCATTTTTATTCACACTTGTCACTTCAGAAGAAGTTTAGAGAAAGCATAAAGGCACAGCAGTGGTTTTGCGTCTTTTAGCCACAAAAGCTTGTCCTTTCATTGGGCTCCAGACTCTTTTCAGGTGTCCTGCAAACAAGTGTGATGTATTTGTAGTATTAAAAAATTTACTAGTAATCTTGTTTGCTATGCTGTCTTTTTGAGTTATCTTTTTTTACGTTAAAGAACTCTCAGAATAACCAGCAACATTTTTTGACACACAGGAGGTTGAACCAATAAAATAATGAAATCATCCTGGCTGTCAAGAGCTGGAAACTTTAGATTAGCTTAGGAAATCTTATGCAATATCTGCCAAGTGTGTGGTCATTTTACAGTACATGTAAGTGCACTGAATCTTACCTTACTTCAAATAAAATTCACTAAATACCTTTCTTAGAAGTTTTTTTTGCATTGCAAGGTGTCTACAGGTAATGAAAGTATTCTTTCTTCACACTCTGGGAGTTTAAAAGCTCGTTTTAATTGACAATTTTTTACTTCAACTGGAACTTCCATAACAAGTATGGAGTAGGACTGTCTAGAGCTAATTTTAAGAGTGAAAGAAAAGTACTTTAAACAGAAAAGATTATTGGTTAAATAGGGCAAACATTTAAGAAAAAAACCTACCACAAGAAATTTAATTACTTTGTAACTAAATTTCTGCATTTGGAACTACTGCATTGTAGAAAAATTAAGTAAAAATGTCAGTATCTTTTTCTTTCTGTTGATCCTTTAAAATATAATTTAAGTCTAAATTGGAGAGGTGTAAATTTGACCGATGTCAACGATATGAACAGTGAGGTTGATGCACTCTCAGCAAGTTTGCTGACAGCACTAAGCTGTGTGGTGTGGTCAACACATTGGAGGGAAGGAGTGTGATCCAGAGGGACCTTGGTGGGCTGGAGAGGTGCAAACCTTTTGAAGTTCAACAAAGCCAAGTACAAGGTGGTGCACCTGAGTCAGGACAGTCCTAAGCACAAATACAGGCTGAGTGGAGAATGGAATGGGAGCAGCCCTCGGGAGAAGGACTTTGGAGGTTGGCTGATGAGATGCTCAGTGTGACCCAGCAACATGCCTATACGTTGGGTTGCATCAAAAGTGGAGTGGTCAACAGTTCAAGGAAGGGAATTCTCCCCCTCTACTCCACTCTGATGAGATTCCACCTGGAGTATTGTGTTCAGCTCTGGGAGCAACAACACAAGAGGAACATGGACCTGTGGGAACAAGTCCAGATGAGGCCATGAGGATGATCTGAGGACACAGAGCAGCTTCCAGTACCTAAAGGGGGCCTACAAGAAATCTGGAGAGGGACATTTTACAAGGGCAGGTAGGAATATGATGGCCTACAAGAAATCTGGAGAGGGACATTTTACAAGGTCAGGTAGGAATATGATAAGGGGTAATGGTTTTAAACTGAACAAGAATAGATTTAGATTAGACATTAGGAAGAAATTCTTTACTATGAATTTGTTATAGTTGTGGCTACCCCATTTCTGTCAGTGTTCAAGGCCAAGTTTGGATGAGGCTTTGAGCAACATGGTCTAGTGGAAGGTGTTCCTGCCCATGGCAGGTTGTTGGAAGTGGATGAGCTTTAAAGTCCCCTCCAACCCAAAGCATTTTATGATTGAATGATTTTATGAAATCAAATATGGTGATTTCTCTCAATGTAAATCAAGTGAGAGTATATATATTCAAAAGCTTCATATATATATTCAAAAGCTTCATATATATATTCAGAACTTTTCATCCCCCTTACCTCTTTCCTCCTTATTTCTTTTCATGCACTTAGGGGGTTTAGTTTTGATAAATCTCACAATTCTGCATAGTAATTTCTTTTTCATTTTTCTTCATTTTTCCCACTGCGAAGACTATTTTTACTTTCTAAAACAAGTAATCATGATGTCTTAAAGTCCAACCTAGTGTGCTGGCTGAATCATTAAATCATGAAAATACCTTTTAACAACTGAAATCTTCAACACAAAGAATAATTTTAAACTTCTTTGCAGCTTTTTATTGTGATATTTGATGATCTTTTTTGTCCAATACTATATTTAATTTTGCTCTAATACTGTTTTTCTGGAATTAGAGGTTAGTTCCCTGTTTAACATCCCTTGTCTGTTCAAGACACTTCTGCCAAGATGAAATATTTTGAGAATATGATTTCATCCTCAATTTTATATACTAAGCCATTGCAAAGAGACAATATTTTTAATACTGTAATAAATATTTGAGAGATATACCTATTTTAGAAGCTATTGATTCTATATGAATATCAGTGGTTTACAAATCTCATTTGGGGAAAAGCTGCAATCACGTCAAAGAACTAGCAGGAAAATCCTTATGCGCATGTTATGCGCATCTTAATTCAGTTCCAAACAACATTATGTCCTAGCTATCACTGAAGTTGGTGTTAGCAAAGACTAACAGCTTGCCATGATGAAAGAAAAGCTAAAATACAGTTAAATGCACTCTGCCAATATTCAGTGCTGTAGTAAGGACCTGAAAGACATTGAAGGCTGTCCAGGTTAACATTCTGCTTGGAGAATAACTGAAAAAATGTACATGCAGTAATGTGAATCCTGCTTGGGGCTATTTCAATGTCTTCCTAATTCCTCTAAACAGTTTTAAAGATAGCACTAAACAAATTTTTAATGAAACTAAATATCTAATTTCAGCTTTATTAAAGCTAGCACTGGAAGTAGAAGTTCCCCGATGACATTCAGTGACATAACTGACAATGATTAGGAATTTCATGCTGTATTCTTTCTTTTTACATTTTTGAGAAGATTAAGCTACATAGATTCTGAACTGATTTAGAATTTAATCAGAAGACCAGGATAAGGGTTTTTTTTTTCTGATGGATGCAGACATAAAATCCATGGACTTTCTTGTTCAGCTTCCTGATCAGTGGAATGGGAAAAATACTGTGCTGTGATTTTTTTGGAGTTGAAGTTTTTGAGAAGCTTTGAAGATTATGTACGAAGTTTTACATTCATAAGCAAAAAGAGGAGCAAAATATGCCTGAGGGAGAAAATGCTTCTCTTGCGCATACGTGGTACAAACTGCTATTTACATACAGAGATGGGGCATCATTCTTGATTGTGTTACTGAGTTCAGGACTGAAGAGTTACAAGTGCAGTAGTCTGGTATTTAGGGTCCAGGGTAAATGAAATCCAGGTTTTATTTTTTGAACAGTTTTCTGTTTCTGTCCCTCAAGACTGCTGCTTCATCTGCACTGGATATACACCTCTTCAGATGTTGAGCATAGTCCTTCCAAGTTTTCATATCCCTCAAGTTACACTCTAAGAGCAGTTATTCAGTTGAACACTATCACGGCTCTGACTGCCCTAAACAGCCAGTAAGAATCCATCTTTGTAATTTTCTTCTGCAACCCCTTTTCACCATCCCAAGTGTCTAGGTGCCTGTGTCAGCTGGTGTGACCTTTCATCAGACTGCTGGGAAACAGTCCAGTTGTGAGAAAGAGCTGTGAGAAGCCTCACCTGGGTTCTCCAGCCTTTTACCTCCTCCCAGTGACCTGGGAGCTGCATTTAAACTCAGGGCCTTGGCTTTCTGGCTTGAATGAACGAGTGCCTGCCTCATTGCTACACACTTGCCTTGCAGTCTGGACTCTTGCCCAACTCTGTTACCGCCACCAGATCTACTTTGCTGTTCTTGTTTGGGCAGTAGGGGTCTGTACACCATGTCAGTGAGGTCACTGCCCTCCCTGTTGTGTTAGCACTCTCAATGCAGGTTTGCTTTCCCTGATAAAGCAAGGAGAACTGAAAATGTGAGATCACCAGGCAGAATTTACTTTGAAGCTGAGAAAGTACTAGAAAGATTTCTGACTGCTGTTGTCTTTAAACAACCTTGTTTATTTAGGTAGCATGCTGGTTTGCCTACTGTTCTATATGCTGCTCAGGTGGGGTAGTAAGACTCAGCGTATTCTACTTCTTTCTAATTGTGGAGAAAGACGAGGTCCTGGCCTGCATTTTTTTAAGCTGACAAATACACAAATAGTTAGATGGACCTGGATGTTTTTGTAATATAAATAGTCCATCTGAAATACAGGTAGGCACAGAAAAGCATAAAGCCAAAGGTATGTTCTACCATATGTTACATGGGAAAAATTAAATTTCATGTAGATAGTAACCATTCCCCTCTGTGCTGCCTTAGTGCAATGATCTCAGAAGTCTAAGTGAACAGGAGCTATTACTTTAGATGTTTCTAATTCCTATTGACTGATTTTTGGGGAAATTCCATATAAATCAACATTTTAATTAAATTGTTCAGGCAAATCTTTCTAATATAAGCATAGCTGATTTAATATAGATATATATCTTGTGCATGTATTTTGAGATTAATCATAAATTTATTTTCTGAAAGTTGGAATTCTACGTGTTAAAACCTGAACTTTTGTTTGCATGCCAGAAAAGTGAATTTTTGAACTATGCTGCTGTTTGAAGCTGCTAGAGAAGCAAAGTGACAAAGCAGACACATGCATGTTTATGAATATGCATATTGCTTTGAGGAAATGTCTGTATTAATTTCAAATTTCTTGTGAAATATTTCTGTGATTGATACTGTGGTTCTACCCTTAAGTACATAGCTACTCTGCTCATGTTTTATTATTAAACACTAGAGCCTGTAATAATAAGACAGACCAATACTTAAGGTCATTTTATTTTACTGGATGTTTCATTTCTCTCTGTTTAATCTTAAATGGAGTAATGTGATAGCACAGATTCACTTCAGAAGACTGACCAGATGTATGACAGGGCCTAGATTAGCTGTTCCATTGGTGTTTGTCAGTCTCGGGAAAAGGAGAAGAGAATGCCCATGCTTAATGAAAAAAGGTTGTATCTTATCTTACATGTCTCTAAGCTAAGTGTCATTTGTCCTCTTTTCAATTTTTTGCCTTTGTCTATGGACTCTAGTTGTGCTTTTGCATTTGGTCAATCAGCACAGAGGATCTCCTTTTTCATTATGCATAGAAGTTTCTCTTCAGCCCTGGTTTAGTGAAGCATTGCTTCTCCAGGGTCTCAGTATCAGTCCTAACTCCCATTAGCACTGCACGCTCACTGTCTCTTTCCTAAATCCTTTACCACCTCCATGCTATCAGCATCTGACACTTTTTTCTGTTGCTCAGCTTTTTCTGCTGACTAGTGTTAACTCTTTGACTAACTGACCTGCTGGGCCTTCAGCTCTAGGTTTCTTCTCAGCCTTGAGTCCCGTACAGCTCCTGCTTCACATTAATGCACTGCTTCTATGCCAGCTTACAGGTTCCTCTATTGTCTATTTGCCATACTCCCACTCTTGGCTTGGGTCACAAAGCTGCATTCATTTTCTCACTTTTTCACTTGTTTTTCTGCTTCCATGCTTTACTAATCCCTCTCTTGCTCCCTTCTTTCTGTCTTAACTTTTCATCTGTCTCTATGTCCATCTGTCTTCCATCTGTCCATCTGTCCATCCATCTTCCTACTATCAGGAATATTCTTGCTCCTAGGTCCTTGTCCATTGCCAAACGATCTCCTTTATTTCTTTCCCCTATAAATAATTTCTTGCCAATATGCCATATCCAACTGCTCTTTTTCCTTCCTTCATTTGGTAATCACATTGACTTGTGCCTAATCTTAAATTATTGAGCTAAAAAGAGAAAAATCGGAAACAAATATGAAACATTATTTTTGGGAAGCACATTATTCATGGAACATCAATGTGACTTGGATGGTGTGGGTGTTTCAGTCAGCAATAAATCATCTGCTGATGTGGATAGGAGAAGTTGTATGCTTTGTGCTACCCTAAAGCATGTATTTATGTCACGCACTGTTCAGCTATGAGACTCTTTTCTGTGTGATAGACACAGAAAAGTAAGCGAGACCTGGTCTGAAGTCTTATGAATTCAGAAGGACACATCTGCCCTGATGTTTAATAACTTGTGCCATATACTTTACAGTCTGTAAATGTTTTCCAAGACAGGAATTAATTACCTTTTAAAAAGCAGATGGATAGATTACAGAATAGATGTTGCTATGCATTCTTGACGTTCTGAAAAAGCATGTGTAACCAGTAAAACTGCTATGTGTTCCTCTAAATTTTAAGGCAGAATTTTTAATTCTCATCATAAGTTTACCCTAAGTTTTAGATACGTCAGAAGAGATAGTGTAGTTCTATGAACATCTACCAAAAAAACCCTCAGTTTGTGCTCTTGGATATCATTATTTTTATGCAACCCATGTAATAAAAACAACAGTTAACTGCTACATTATTGCTTACTTGGATGCCTATACCTTTCGCAGTACTTTTGTGACTCATGGCCTTGTTGTAAGATAAGTACCCAGTGAGCCATTCCTTTTCATTTTGTAACTGTGTGATAGTCCAGATTCTGTTTTAGAAAAGCAGCTTTTTTAAAGGCCCTCTGTAAACATAGCATGTTGATTTCAGATTACAATTTTCTTGTGAAAGTTTTTAACTACCAGCTCTGCAAACTTGTTCTGGTTACTTGGAGTCAAGGTTATGATACATCAGACAGAATGTAGGTACTAGTCACAGAAATAGCTTCACAACCACTTGCAGACTTGGGACACTAATTAATGGTTCTGTTACTGACACATGAGACAAAGGAGCTATGTAAATAGATAAGGCTAAACGTGTGAGAGCAGAAGTTTATGGTGGGAATGTATTATTTTCATAGAAACACTCCTCTGACTACATTTCCATTTTAGTCTTATTAGTTTAATTAAGAATGACAAATTTTCCAATATGAAATATGCCTTATAGAAAATGAGTAGGGGTGGGAAGGACCTCACAAAAGGAGAGGGCAGGAGAAAGGCAGAGCAGGGGCACAGGTATTCCCTAGCAGATGCTTTTTGTATACACAGCACAAGTCAGTACCAACAGGGGCCTTCAGTCTTCTGAATCCCTCCACTCCTGGTAATTCCACTCCTAAGTGTGTGGGCAGCAGCAAGTAAGAAGCTTTCCTGTTGAAGAAGGGGAGAGAAAAATCTGCTGGGCTTTACTCAGAGCCACATTAAAAGAAAAAGAGCTTGTTTCCTCATGACATTACTTGTCACTGTCTAAGCATGTTATCCTTAGTGTATGCTAAATCATTTGCTTTCCATGCGTCATGGCTCTGAAGCATGGGAAATAATATAAAAACTGGTATTACAGTCTTAATATATGAGGAGAGTTTCTGACAATTAGCTGAACTGGCATGGATTTCTTTTTCTAGCAGACATCATCACACCGTGATCTGAAACTAGTTAGGAAAAAAAATAGTATTGAGTTTATTTTTCTCACAGGTTTGTACTAGGTGATACAGCTCAGCTGCGGCATTCCATTACATCAGCGTATTTTGGCAAAAGCTTTTGTGTCTAACATAGTCTGTGCCATATGGGATCCCAACTACCGTGACTTTGGAAAATATCTGCAAGTCTTGCATATCAACAGGCTATCAACACATCTCATTCTATACCTGTCAGGATGCTCAGGAATCAAGTGCTGTATTTCTGCAAACGTTTCTGCACTGTTGAAGAAGTATAATGCCCATTTGAAATGACATTGAAGGTATTTCAAGTAGACCTACCGTTTACATCGCAGCTGGTTAGAGAAGGATTCCTGTACATCTGCCATCTGCCAAAGAAGATAATGTGTTTCATAACTGACATTTCTCATTAATATTATAGGCAGCAAACATTGCAGGTAGGACAGGAAACAGGAATAGGACTCATGGTCTGATCCTTTCTCTGATGGTGTTTTGTGCAACCCTAGGAAAATCGCATAAGCTGTCTGGACTGCTGACTTCTTACCTTGTGTAATCAGAATAATTTTGTACCTCTGTCTTTTCTGGTGGCAAAAAAAGATGCATGTCTTTATTTAAAACATGCTGTGATGGAAATCTACCTATGAAATGAAATAATGCTCTTGTTAGAAAAATTCAGCTGCATCTTTGAAACTTTCGAATAAAGTAAACCACGCTTATGCCCAGGAAAGAAGGGGATCTTGATGATATTCCTGCTTATTCTTTAGTTCCTATCATAATTAACAACAAAGTTGACTGTGATCCTCAGCCTGCTATTATAGTAAGTCAGCATCCCTGAGCTCTACAAGCTAGCAGAGAACAAAAAACCTGGTCACTCACTTCCTTGAAGACTCTCCAGTAACCATTTTCACAGTCCCTCTTCCCTCAAGCAGCAACGCTTTCCCACAGAATTTGCAGAGACCAGAGAATTGCTTTACACTAGTTAGTTTTTAGACTGTAGTTGAAGGCTTTGAGATTTGTCATCTTGCACTGATGCTATCTCTTTGTAGCTCATTAAGCTCTTTTACTCAAAAGAAAGAAACCAAAGGATTTGGCCGAGAAGCAAATGCACACTTGCTTCTTGCTGTGGTGTTACAGTGCATCTAATGCTATGTGGTTGCCTTGAATGATAGTGTATTTGGCAATGAGAAGAAACTAACCCCGTGGAGATAGCAGAGAAAGGGGTTTTCAGTTGAACTCGTGTCACCCTTCTTTTTTGTAGCTTTTTGTCTGTTGATGAATTTTAAAGAAGCCCTTAAGGATTTGGCACAGAATGAAAGTGTTATGCTAGCTTCTCAAGTCAGACTATCCCTTTACCTTACTGCACACCCAAACCTGGTTTGTATTGCTTGTTTTTCTCTTAGCTGGACTAAGGAAAAAACTTACATGAAGAAGAGTGAACTGGAAATTGTTAGTAGTATTCTGAGAATTTTTTTTCTGAAATTCTGATTTAAGATATTTCTGTAAAACTCTCTCCATCTGTTACAGGTAACTAAGATTTTGTAATTGGTGCCACAAGCAGCATTTTTCCAGCATTGTAGTACCTCATGCAGACTGATCTTCAGAAGCAATCAGTTTGTTCTGATAGAATAAGACATACCTATGATGAGTTGGAGGCAGGCTGGACCAGTTTCAGTCTCAGCATTGCTGGAGTTTTCTTGTCAAACTGACCGTAGTCTGCCTCTTTTCTATGTATCACATTTAGTAAGTACATAATCTGTACCTGGGGGTATTGTTGATTTAGATTATCAATTTAGAAGAGAAATTTTTGCATCTACTTTTCACCTTTAAATTCTGATATAGCAAAGGCTCTTTTCCTTCAGTGCATAATCCTGTAGGTACCTAAACCTGTCTTATTTGCTTTTGCACAGCTGATAACATTACTGTCACTAATTACACTCCATTTTTATCAGGAAACGTAGTGTAAAAGATATTCACTAACTATTTAACATCCATAGCAGATTTACAGTAACTGTAGTTTTGGCAGTAGTATCAATACATTTTCGTATTTTTAGAATACATTAAACCCTCAATAGCTGCCTTTGATAGTTCTGGCATCGAGCATTATGTGGTAGGGAGGGCTAAGAACACCTGTACCAAGAAGGATGAATACAAAGTGGAGTTCCTACTTAGAACAGGCATCTCACACCATACAGGCTTTAACACTGCTATTGCCAAAGACTCCTTATTTTTAATGCAGACAATCCATTAACCACACAACTCAGTAACACCATTTCTGCTGTTCTTTCCAGTTTCCCTTCCCAGCTGTGGTCCCTTATGACCCTCTGGCATAGCTCAAGGAAAGTGCCTCTCCTGCTTTCACAGCTGAGACTGATAATTAAGAACTGATAGTGGAAAGCAGGTGGGCAGCTGGAGAAAGATGCTTCTCCTTTAGGTCAAGTGGAAGTTTGGGTTGATGTTTTTCTATGCACTGTCTGATGTTCAGAGTTAGCTGTATTAGAAATGTAGACATTTGCTGGACTTCACAAAGACAACAGTAGAGTTTTTTAGGTAAGGATGTTTTGACTGGGTTCTTGCTTTTCAGGTAGTAGGGTACATAATGCAGCGGGGCACAACTAAAAATGGTAGGATTTTGTTCTTCTGAGTTGGCAAGCAGATACTTTGGTATCTTAAGTGCATATATTAAATACTTTTGGGTTGTTTAATGTTCTAAGTTCTGTCTATCCTTGAGAAGACATGAAAGTATTCAGTATCTCTGGGAAGTGCTGAGGTATTTCAGAGCTAGTCCTTAGTATCTATGTTGGTGTATTTATCTCTGCTCTATTAAAATGGCCTTGGTGTTACAGACTGTGGAAGCTTAAGTGCAAGCACAGATGTGTTGCTATGTTAACTGTTAAGGGATTGATTGGCATCTTTAGCTCAATGTGTATTAGATAGATACTCTTTGGAATAATTACTTGCACTATCTTAAAATAAGATGGCATGAAAATGAAACAGTTTGTGAGAGACCAGTAGCTGCGATTTTTCAGGTAAATTTTAGAACAGTCTCTGGATTCCAATGAATTCAAAACAGACTCTAAAATCTGCTGTGCAGGAAGTGGTAGTGCTAAAAAACTTATGTGGGCTAATGAGTCCTGACTTTTTTCCAGAGATTTCTGCAGGGTTTGTTTTTATGTCATTGAAATATGCGTCTCTGGAGATGCTAACTTGTTCAGATTGTCATACCCCTTCAATCTCTTCAGCTTTCCATACATGTAATAACGTTCTGTTAGTATTTTTTGTGTTTCTCTTTGCAGGGGTAGCTAGAATATAGGAACATATTTGTCTTGGTGTCACAACTTTACTGCTAGGCTTTGAAAACAGTACCATTTTCTGGAGGGCTGGTCTCCCCTTGTACCATATTCACATGAAGCTCTCTCCTCAGTTTTTTTACATCCTTTGGGTTTAGAGACTTAAAACTGGGAAGGCCTGAATTGCCGGTTTATTTGATCTTGTTCTAATGTAGTGCAGGGGTTACAGTGGTGGAAAAAACTGCAGTGATATGCCTGGGTTTGTTATCACCTGACCGAAGAAAATGAGCATTATTTTGATTCACTGTTACTCCTTGAGCAATATTAAGTCCCTAAATTTCTTTGAAGCACAGAAAGATTCCCCAGCCTGAACAAGTTCTTGTACCAACTGTTACTAGAAACATTTTCCAAGACTTGACCCATGATGGAGTTAACCAAATTACCAATACCCTATTAATCCTCTTAGAACATGACAATTACCACTTTTAACATACATAGGTGTGGAGTATGTTCACAAGGGTTTCTCATCTCTCCCTCTTTCTCTTCCTTGTTTGAGTAGGGGAGGCACAAAGAAAATGCCATTAGCTATCAAGGAGGAATAAAGTGGAATTCTTGTTCTTTCAGCAGTTGCTGGTAGCAGGGAGTGAGAAAAGGGTGGTGGCTCTGCATCTGGGCTGGCTGCTGTTTCCCAGAAAAGCAAAGCTTTGTGTGTTCCATCAGACACACAGAAATGCTGTATTTACCTAGTCTTCCCATGCCACTTGAAACTGGAGAAGTCTACGGAGTAACTCAAATACCTGACATTTAAAAAACCAAATCAAGCCCCCAGACTTGATTGAGACTCCATCCGTAATGAATTGTGTTATGTTTTGTTGTGTGAGGATTTTGATGGGCTTTGTTTGTTTTATTTTTTATTTCAAGGGGCAGTAAAGCTGTGAAACTTTTTTCCTACTTCACGTTTTTCATGTGATAGGATTTAACATGAAATTCTGGTTTGTTTTACCCTTTGATAGCCAATCCGAGTGATTTATAAAAACTTTTACAGAGGCACCACCATCCTTCATGCTTTGTTAGGAAGCCAAATCCCTCCAGGTGGCTTAGACAGATGCTAGCACCTTGACTACGCCCTAGTTTGTATACAGTTTTAATAGTTACTAATTACCTATTCAATGTCATTACCATGTTTCTGGTTTTGGCACAAAATTACAGAGCAAGTTACAACAGTCACACAGAAAGATCAGTTCGTTTGCTGCCAACAGGAGAAAATAAGAATTGTTAGGGTGCTTGCAAGGTATGTTGAGAAGTTAATGTGTGTACTTAGCTTTTAAAATGTGTGTTTATTTTGGTTCTATATGATTTGTTCCTTGACTGGAATTGAAGAACCTGAACAATTACTTCTTTTTAAGTGCTAGAGAGCAAACCTCCTTTGGAGAAGCAGCATAGTTTTTACAGTTTGGGATAATTTGGTAAACAAAATAAAATCGCCTCAGACACTCTCCAGAAATCTGTGAATTCTCAAAAGGTGTAGTGCTGAATACTATTCTAAGGTTGACATTATTAAAGCAAAAAAACCCTCAAAAAAACTCAAAAACCAAACAAACCAAAACCAGTCACTTGTATTTTCAGAAAATATTCTATGTTGTAAATTATATCTTATTTTACTGTGAATTAAAAAATCCTTAACAAGACACTAAGGTAAATAAGGTCTCTCTTCATTTACACCACCCATCTCACCCCCAGCCCTCCTGTATATGTGGGATCCATTTCATAGCAGAGGTTTTAAACCCTCTTAATTCCCTTCTTCATACCCCTTTCTGAAATGGGGCAGGACATCCTGTAGATGGGAGATGGTTTCAGCAGGACTAATTATTTGGGGCAGAGCGCCATGTTAAGACATATGCTTCTACTTCTAGCACTACCTCGTTTGCCACTGCCCTGTGGGTATGTGCCCATGCTGCACTGCACAGAGTAACCACACATGAAACACCTTTCACTGCATCCTGGGTAGAACTTCTGAGCTCTTTAATTGTATGTCTACAGCAGGAAGTTTTCCTGGCATAAGGAGGATGATTAGTGGTGTGATTTGTTTTGGAATCATTACTATGCTGATAACAGACTGTTTTATTTTTATTAAATGCTCAGTGCAAACACTGAGAGGGTTTTGGCTGGCTTAGTTAAAGAGAAAAAAATTATAGTGAGAAGTCAACCACCCCCCTTCTAGTAAGATC
>JAOEHX010035198.1:0-15127 GCA_025448015.1 Bolborhynchus lineola
TAAAAGCAGTGGCTACTCAGGACCTGAGAAGACTTAATATTGCTAAAATTCTCCAGCCAAAAATCTCCAGGTCAGTTCAATAGAAGTTAAGATTTCTTAAAATGGCTGTACCTTCAATTTCTTTCACACAGTATTTCTATTATGAGTGTCCCAGTGTTATATCATATGAGGAAGTTGACCCCCAGCACGCACGTACAGATTGCCATATACATACACTATATATAGTCTGCTGGTGGCTGGATAGAAATCCAGATTGTTTTAATAAATGGTACTTCCTCAAATGTTATGCTTCTTACAGCCATTCAGTGTATTTGGTAGGAGAAGTTAAATTTTCCTTGCCATCCTTCTCTCACAGCATTTCAAATGTTGGATACAGAGCCATTTCAAAGACTTAGATTTCTTAATGATGATGCATAGGAACATGTTCTTAATTAGTTCAGATGTTTTGGGTACAAATGCTTCTTAACAGAGAAGTGTGCTGCAAAATTCAGGTTGGAAATTCAGTTACTGTTTCAAAATGTAGTGTTTTACAAAGCACTAAAGGGAACCCGACATTCCTTTAAGAAAACTCCAGAGGAATGGGAAAGCCAGTACATCTAGGCAGAACAGGGAATGTCAGAGTTGTCATTTTTTTGGGTGTAGATTCTAGTTTTTGCATGCCTTTCTAGTTCTCAAGACCCCAACAGTTCTAGTGTGCCTTGGGTCATCAGATAATTAAAATATGCGTACATTCAATATGCAGAAATTTAGAAGCAGAGACCCTGCTGTTTGCTGCTTTGAAGAATAGTTTCTTTTTTTTTTTTTTTTACTATGATACTATGAAGAGCACCTCTGAGGTATGAAGAGCTATAAGCAGAAAGGAGGAACAAGCCACACAGACACTCTTCTGTTAGAATGAAGTTGAGGTTGTCTGAGTATGTTTTCTAACTTCAGCCAAAACTTCCGCTGGAAAGTCTCTCTCTAAAGCACTAGATACTCCACCTTTTCAGGGGATGTTGTGTACTTACTAATTGTATGCGTATGTTATGATGATAATGCTAAAGGCTTTAATCTGATTAATAGAGGAAATTAAAAAATTTAACACTTTACTGCTGCTATGTTTATGCAATTTATGACTGCATTCCTGAACTTAAGGAGAAGCAGGATTGTTTTAGTCTATACTGTTTGTTACAAATTCTCTCTCTTCTACTCCTGCCTTACTCATGAAAAAAATAAATAGAAGTTTGGTACAATTTTCAGTGGAAGGCTCATCAGTATTTGCTATCATTTCACGGCAAGAAAGACCACATGATTATACTAATAAGTTTCCTACAGAGGTCTACATCAGAGCATCTATATTCACATCACTGTTATGCTTATCAGGTGCATGGATTTCAGGCATCCTTCTCTGACTCTTCCTTCTTACCTTCTATAACTTACATTTAATAAGCAGGCAAAAGCTCCTCTGAGCCGTACTAGCAGGAGATAATTGTTCCATACTCTCTACAGTTTCCTCTCCAGCACTATAACATACATCAGTTGCTAATAGTTAATTACTTTGCACTTGCAGTTCAGTCTCCTGAGGAGTGAAATTAAATTTTGTGGGTTTAGTCTAGGAGAACACGGATGGAAAACACACACACTTAGAAGTTTTTCTGAACATCAGTCAAAGCACTTCCTTGGCACATGAAACAGACTGTTGCAGGCCTGACTTTTATTCCGGGTGGCACTTGACTTGATGTTCACTGGTAGCAGCAGTGGCCAGAGCTATGTCTTTGCATGTTGATGAGTACACTCTTTCCTCTCAATGAAAGACTGGCTTACTCACTTCTGCAAGAGGCTGTACATACCATTATAACTGATTAAATAATTCAATAAATTACTCATTCTATCTGAATTTTACTTACATTTGCCTGAAACTAACAATATTGGCAAGAGGCAACTAACCAACCTTTGAGCACTGTCGGTGCTGGGAATGAAACACTTGAATTCATTCCTCCTGGAAGGTTAAGGAGTGCATTGTTGTTCTTTGCCCAAACTTAGCTGGGTAGCTAGTATTTAAATGTGTGCACTGAGAAGAACAATTGCATTTTGCCCATTTTTACTAGAAATATTACTGTTCCCTCTGTGCATTATGTAAATTATGCCCAGCTATCCTTGGAAAACATGATAAGCAGAACTATTTGGAAATATTCCAGTGAAAAGGTTTTCTCAAGAAGATCTATTTTCATAAACTGGAAATATTTTCCTGCAGCATTTTGTATTTCATGAATATTCGTTGAATGAAAATCAGATTCGTAGGATCCCTTCTTAGGACTCCTGACAGTTTGTCCCAACAGATTCAGAAATTGTCCAGGTTTTTTTTTAGCTCTGAGCAAATACAATGTTTTGAGAAAAATATGAGTCAGTTCTTGCAAAATGGAAATCTTCTTTTCATAAGCTGTTTAAGTCATATTATTTTCTTTTTTCATATAACGTTCTCAAAGTATCTTAGAGGATGACTTCGAAGAGGTACTTTACATTTTGGGAGCTGATGGTAACCACTTAGAGCCTTTGTAATACTACATTTGTTTGGTTATGTCAGCATACAACAAAAAACTACAAACAAATAGACAAAGGAATCCTACATGCCTTTTCAGATACAGAACTAGTGCAGCTTTCAAGAAATAATTTTTGCCAGTTTTTTTTCTGCTTTGCCGAGTTTACCTGGTAAGCCTCAGTGAGTTACAAATTGTTTTTACTTGAGAGTAGGCTTTATCTTGTGGTTTATATGACTATCAGTAATGATTAAAACCCAGCAGAATAAAAGGCTTTTTTTTTCTCATGCTAGATATGGAGCCTAATTAGAATTAATTTAATTCTGAGAGCAACTGTCACTTCTGCTCCCTTATTTCATAGAAGAGCTGCTGCTGAGATATTTTGCCATCTTTTCGTTCCTAGAGGATCCTTGACCTCCTCCTCCTTTCTTTTTCAGTACAAACAGTTTGTATGAAATATTTATATTGTTCTGAGGTTTTAAAAAAGAGAAAATAAAGCGAACAAACAAAAAAAAAACACCTTTTCTATAATTCATTTGGATTTGTCTTTGATGAAAGCTCTTCCTCTTCAATTCACAAGGAAACAAGCTGCCTCAAAATTTATTTCCCTTAGAAAAGAAGCAAGTAAAGAGCAACCCTTAACCCTGCGGGGAAGCAAACAAACAAAACCCAAAACCATAGGACATTGGTGGGTTGGGTTGGGTTTTTTTTGTTTTCCAATTAAGAAGAGGATATGTTTGAGGGAAATAGACAATTTCTGAATTTAATCAAGGATTTTTTTTAGCCAGCTGTAACAAAAGACCTGTTTTCAAACATTTTTCCCTATATTCAAAGCAAAATTCTTTATTTTCTATAATGATAGGTTGCAAATACCAGGAGAAGAACCACACAGTAATTTATCAGTGCTTAGAAACACCTGAGTTTGCCATATGGTTTTCCTGTAGACAGACTTCTGAGTTTCAGCTATGCAACATTTCAGAGTGGGCTACATCAATTTATATTACAGGGCTATCTGAGATTTCCCCTCAGACAGTTTTAGTAGGACTAGGCATCCTAGACAACATATGCATAAACTTTGGACTACTGTTTGACAGCTCAACAAGAGAGATTCCTCATACATGTGCATTTCTCAGAATCACCAGCTTTAAATTAGTCATTTAAGAATAGGGTTGGCTGCATTCAGTTCTTTCAGCCTATAAACAACTGAGCTGAGCTTACACCACTGACAGGTGGAGAAGCTGCACTATGGTTCAACAGAATAACACATAGCTTTTTGTTGTACTACCTGCTCTGCTGGCATCCCACTTCCTCTGGGGCCCTAAACACACTTGAACTGATACAGTATAAAAAAAAAGCATCACATTAAGTGCTGCTTGTCTCTGTTTATTTCCTCTTGGAAACAAGAATTAGAAAAGCCCTTTAATACTAACTTTTTACTTTGAAAGAAGAATTTCTTTATGCTAAACCTCTCCTGCAAATACTAGCAGATAAACCTATTTCTTTGTTTTTTGCTATTATGTCTACTTTAGAAAGGGCGGTATTCTGAAATTTTCTGCAGTTATTACAGCCATCCTGCACAAGTAAGACATTCTGTAAGATTAGAGCCTGAATGTAGATTAAGGTGATAAATTATCCAGAACACGATTAATGAGAAATGATTACATGGGAAAAAGATCTGGAAACTGAGAGAATTTGCACCAAATTCTAAACATTTCCACTGACTATTATTATTTTTATTATTTAATATAGGAGCCTTTGTTTCTTTTGTTTCTTTGAGAGGGAAGAAGACAGCATATATTGCTTGGATAACCTCTTATTTTACATTTAAAATTAGAGTCAGTACTCTTAAATTTTAAGACTTAATTTTATCATAGAACCATAGAATAGTTGGGGTTGCAGAGTACCTTAAGATCATCTAGTTGCAATCCCCCTGCCATGGGCAAGGACACCTTACCCTAGACCATTTTGCCCAAGTCTCTGTCCAACCTGGCCTTGAACATTGCCAGGGATGGAGCATTTTCTAGAACATTTATACAGATTCAGCTTCCTACATATTTCAAGTTACTGTTTATAACAATATAGCTGTCAAAGTGCCAGCTTCTGCGCTTGGACCACAGCAACCCCATGCAATTAGGAAAAATTTATTCATGGAAAAGGTTGTCAGGCATTGGAATAGGCTACACAGGAAAGGAGTGACCTGGAAGTACTTAAAACACTGTAGATGTGGTGCTTAGAGATATGGTTTAGTGGTAGACTTGGCAATGGTAGGTTAACAGTCGAACTTGAAGATCTGAAAGGTCTTTTCCAACCTGAATAATTCTTTGATTCTATGGTATAACTTCTGCAGTAAAAAAAAGCTTTTATATTTCAAAAAGAAACCATCAGAAATGCAGCGATGTCTACAGCAGGCATCTCTACTCCTATGTGTTTTACTTGAAAGGTAATGGAAAAATCTAAAATTTCAAGACACAATAGTGCATTTATGTCCTAAACTGCCCCTAAGAAAGAAAAGCCTTCTTCAGTGACTTGGTTAGCTGTAGTTAACTAATGACTCCATATGAAATTACTATATTAATAAATTATTTGTTAAATCATGTCAAATTACTGAAAGAAAATTCTCAAATGAGGGCTAAATACTGGTGCTACAAACAAAGGTCAGTTCTCATTTACTGTATGTGTTACGGTGTTCAGGTGCTATGTATGTAGGCTTTTCCTGGTTCAAAAAAAAAAAAATAATCTTCAAAGGTCTGTGTTTCATTAAGTCCTTATTGTGCTCTATTCTGCTGTATAGTTTACTTACAAGGTAAATTCTGTGAAGGAAATCCAAAGTTGTTCATGAGCTCTGCAATAAAATAGTGTTGGGTTGAGGTTTTTTGTATGAGCCAACAATTTTCAAGTCAATAGGGCCTTTATAAAACATATTTTAACACTTCTGTAGATTAATAACATGTTAGCAGAAAAAGACATGTTGAACTTCACTCAGTTATCCTTCCATCCCAATTATAGTGTAACATTAAATCTTATGACATTTAATAAGAAAGGCCATTTCACCCATGGCTGCCTCAACTGCTGACAATTTATGCAACAGTATTCCCTCCTAAGAAACTATTCTAGAAGAAGGTTTTCTCACATGCTGATACATCCAACTGCCCATGTAAATTAAATAAAATGCACCAAAATATATAAAATTGTTCATCTTACAATTATGTGGCACCTTTGACTACAGAAATAGGAATTAACTAGGCTGGCTGTTGTGGTTTAAATCCAGCCGGCAACGAAGTACCACACAGCTGCTTGCTCACTCCTCCTAAGCCCAATGGGATGGAAAGGAGAACTGGGAAAAGATAAAATCTGCAGGTTGACATCAGAACAGTTTAATAACTTAAAGTAAAATATAATAATAACAACAACAATAATAGTAATGGAAAGAGGGATAAAGAGAGGCACAAAACACAAGCGATGCACGATATAGTTGCCCACCGCTTTCTGTTCGATACCCAGCCCATCCCCAAGCAGCCTCTCCCGACCAGCTATGCTCAGTTTATGTACTGAGCATGATGTCCTGTAGTATGGAATATCCACTGGATCTGCTCCAGCGAGTCCAGAGTAGGGCCACAAAGATGCTCAGAGGTCTGGAGCACCTCTCCTATGAAGACAGGCTGAGAGAGTTGGGCTTCTTCAGCCTGGAGAAGAGAAGGCTGCGTGGAGACCTAATAGGAGCCTTCCAGTGCCTAGAGGGGCCTATAAGAAATCTGGAGAGGGACATTTTAGAAGGGCATAAAGTGATAGGAGAAGGGGGAATGGCTTTAAGCTGAAAGAGGGTAGATTAACTCTCTTAACTCATACCTAGATACCTAATCTCTTACCTAATATCTGTTTACCTATTATCTAGATTAGATATTATGAAAAAATTCTTCATTATGAGGGTGGTGAGACACTGGAATGGTTTGCCCAGGGAAGCTGTGGCTGCCCCATCACTGGAAGTGTTTAACACCAGATTGGATGGGGCTCTGAGCAATGTGTTCATAGTAAAAGGTGTCCCTCCCCCTGGCAGGGGGGTTGGAACTAGTTGGTTAACTTTAACTTACAACCCAAATCGTTCTGTTAGGAACTTAGTTTGGATCAGGTGTCCTGGCAGTGCTCCGTCCTGGCTTCTTGTGCGCCTCCTCACTGGCAGAGCATGAGAGACTGAAAAGTCCTTGACTTAGGGATAAGCATGACTAGCAACAAACATTGGTGTGTTATCAGCATTATCCTCAGACTAAGGCCAAGCACTGCACCAGCTATTGGGAAGAAAATCAACTCTATTCCAGCCAGAACCAGGCCACTGGCATAAATTCTTTTTGCCATTGCTGTAGTGTTCATGGACTAAAATAAGAACAAACCAGGGTAAAAAATAACAAAGTATTTGCATGTAGATATCTCTCATTTCATTATAGTGCTTCACATTTGTGAATATGAATTCACAGATTTAAGTATCTTCAGTTTTTTATTTTTAAAAAAAAAGCTGTTAAAACTTTTAGTGACACCACTGAATAAGGCACTGGTGTAACCCTAGTGCTGTCTTCCTCAAGGCAGACAAACTTAGGTCCAGCTCAAGATTCTTTCCAGGACAACAAGCATGCACACTCCTTATCATGGAACGCAAGCAAAGAAATCACAGGTATCTTCTCATCTGGCTCCAGAACTGGAAGATACTTAGCTTGGTTTGTACCAGAAATCACTAACCTTGCTGATAAGCAACAGGATTTGAGCTAGAATCTCTGTGCAGCACCAAGCAACAATGTATGAATACATCAGCTGTTTCTATAGGCATTTTGAGTATTTTTGCAGCAAGTCCCCTTGAGTTGAGTGGTGGTGTAAAACAATGCTCAAACCATTTCAATTGACTTCAACCTCTAAGAGTTACAAGTGTATTAAGTCAGGTGCATTTAAGACCATCATTTCCATATTTTCAGGTAACTGTGGAGTCATGCACTTCAGTAAATGGCTTGGCTTTCAAAGAGGCTGAGTTCTCCAAGCAATTTATTTTACTCCATTATTTAATAGAATTTTATGGTAACATGGCACATCTGTTCTATTGTTTAGGTAGGACAGATGTTTCAAGTCGAATAGCCAAGCATTGAAGAGTAGGCTAATTGCTGCAGGTAAAATCTCCATGAAAGTCACGAGGACTAAAGGACTGTATCCTGCCTGATTAAGACTGGGGAAACAAATTCAGCTTCATGCTCATAATAGAAATGAGGAGTGTGAGTTTTTTTGAGATATTTTGAGGTTTTGGATTTTTTCAGGGGGGTGGTTTTTTTTTGTTTAGGGGTTGTTTTTTTTCCCTATGGATCTATTCTGCCCAGCAATCGCTGTTTTGCGTTTTGTTACTATGTTACAACAGAAAGTATAGGAAATTCAGGTAACAAAAAGCAAAATCAAAAGCTTAATCGTGCAGATCTTTTCAAAGGGTAAGAAAAAAGGAGCTAAACTTTTAACTACTCCATACTATGAAAATCACATGCTTTTACAAATTTGTGGCTAGAGAGAACAATGTGTACTTTCATGTATATTGACAAAAGTTAATCCTGCTGCTCCAGCTTCAGGGCGTACCACGAACTGCTGTGCAGGATGGATGAATGAATGAATCATTGAGCCATAATCTTCATCCTTCTTTGAAAACCATAGTTATTTTGCCTACCAAGTTATGTTGATGGGGTTTTGTTGGTTGGTTTTAGGGTTTGTTTTTGTGGTTTTTTTGGGTTTGTTTTTTTTTTTTTTTAATTAGAAAATGCCTATGAAGGAATAAGCAGTGTACAAATTCCACTGAAATTATGCATTATAGTAAGCACAGTGTTTTCACTGAAGATGCTCCTGGCAAGGACTTTATACCAGTATCAGATTTCATGCATGTTATCATGTAAAATCTCTATAAAGCATTCAGCCTAATACAGAAGAAGGCAAAGTTTTTATACTTGTGGCAGGAGTAGATAAAAGTACAACCAACAAAACTCATTAAGCAAATAAAAACCGGAGGGGGGACACCAACACAATGAAACTGAGGTCTGCCTCTTAACTGTGGTAGTTCTAAAGACAAAAGAGAAGGAAGAGAAATATTCAAAAGCCCAAGGCCATTTTTCTCTTTTCCATTTCTTAGGGATATATTCATGTTTATAGGAAGAGTCAGATTTTACTGCACATAGAGTACTGAAGCTAAATGCCACCAAAATTCGCCAGCACAGATCTAATTTCTTTAGAAACTAAATGCACAGCTAACACATGTGAGCATTTTAATGACAGCATGAATGGATTTGCAAAGTTTCACAGTGTAAAAAAGCTACAGAGACAGGACTAGCTGTTGGCACAGAGCAGTCGCCTTAGTTGATAGCTTGTTGCCTTTGTGTGCTGGTAAAACTGAACGCTGGCTTTGAACGCTTGCTCGCTACTTGCACAGCCCTCTCCTGCCTGCTGACATTCTGGGCCCTCGTGTCCTTTCAGCAAGAAGGATCCAGAGTTACCTGTGGTAGTGGGACACAGGTACTGTCTCTAGCTCCCTCTCCTCTTGGCGCTGGTGGCAGAAGCAGAAAGCCCAGCCTTTTCACCATGCTCTGATCTTTTCACTCCTGCACCCCGCAGGGGCAGCCTGGGCACAGAGAACTGAGTCCATAGGAATGGATTTCATCCTGGCATTTTGTCATTTTCTGCTACAGCAGAAAGTTGATGGAAGTTCTCAAGTTTGTGCTAACACCTGTAGCAATTAAGCCTGATTCATGCTAACTGCTGCAGGATGAGATCCAGCCTGCCCGGGGAGAAGGAAGGGGTTCTCAGAAACAAGGCAGGATTCAGTCTCTGTACAAAGAAAGGGAACCCATACCAATCAGGCCCCTTTTACTTCCCACTGACCTCTCAGCCAATACCCTGGATCTTTGCTTCCCTTCCAAGCCTTCACCCCTCCCTCACTGATTGAGCACGTGTTGTGGAACTGACCTTTGTCACTCCAAGACAGCAGCCTGTTTTACTCCATTGCTGAAGAGCCTCAGATTGCTTTTGGCTATGTTTCTACATCCCTCTCTAACCATATATGCACATTAGAAAGCTATTTTCAGAGTATCATCAGCTACTAATGAAGACAAGTTGGAGGGTTTGGGGGTGGTTTGTTGTGGTTTTTTATTTGCCTGTGCACTATTGCTCCTTCAGTAATTACACTAGTCATAAAGACAAAAAAAAACAAACAGATGCTCCTCTACACCACCAACCTTTCTCCTGTTACACAGGAAAACAGGGCAAAAGGATTAGGTACTTCATGTTTATGCATCTAGAGGTGTAACATGATCTCCACCCTAGAAAGGTTCAGAAAACTAGCAGAAATAGTTTGGAGCCTTGGCATAGTATATTTGAGTCCCTGCAGATAAATAGCAACCTTTACTGAGAAATACCAACACTGACATTGAAGGGCTTTGGTTTGTGGGCTGTTGTCGGTGTGGCCTTTGAATAAGGGCAGAAAAATATTTTCATTTTTGTATGCATATTGAGCAAGTGTTTGATTAAAATGGGAATTCAAGATGTGATTCTACCTCTGTACAAGCCCCCTGAGAAATTTCCATGCAATTTTCTGTTTTGCAGTTATAGCTCCGACTTCTGTTTTGGCTTCTAGATGTCCAGAACTGGTTCATTAATTATATTCCAGAATTAGAACAGAATCTCCAGGTGCAACATTTTGTTAAATTCCACTTACTTTTCAAAAGTTACTCATCCACTCTGATCAGAAATGATTTTTACAGTGGGATTGTGGAATAATTTATGAAACTGGAAAATAAAATCTGTCATTTTTCCTGTTCTGCATGGAAATTAATATAACAGATTGTTTAATTTGAAAGACTGCATAAGCACAGGGTTGATGAATGGCTTTAACTATCAACATGACTGGGGGAGATAGTAATAAAAACTTGCAACCATCAACAATGCAATTTTTGGAATGGATAATGATTACCTGTGGATATAAAGGAAATTCCATCTCTACCATGCAGCAACCTGAGAATGTACAATTTATTTGAATTTGTGCTATCGCTGAAGAATGATAACTTTGAGGTAGGTGCTGTATAAACTCAAAACCCCGTAGTTCTGCCATGCACAGTGTAAAATGAAATTACAGGTCTTGATAAGAAAATAATTGTAATTACTTTGAGTAGCCTTGCATTACTCTTCTGTTCACTAAAACATTACTGGTAAATAACTTGAAGTCCATTTTCTCCTCATTATAGCTGAGTTACATTAGTGGAATTATGGGTCTGTTTTTGCTTCTTACAAAGTCTGTGGCAACCTATCAGCTTGTATTTGAATTCTAATCCCTAGAAAACTTTTCTCTTGATATCTAGCACTGTTTCTCTTAGTATATCCCTATTATTATCAATCTAATAACATGACGTAAGGCATGCTCAGAGTCAAAACACTACCCTTTGCTATAAATTAACGTACACTGCTAGGACTTCCCCTTATCAAACACTGAGTTGTGAGTTACATAATTGTTAGAAGTGAGGCAAAGTTTGTAGAGTGTTGCCACATTCTACATGTGACACAGCTGGGAAAAATAAAGAATAATCAGCAAACCTGGAAAACTTTCTGTTCACCAAACCACATCTGTTTTATCTGCCATAACAGCTGGTTTTAGCAAAGTACATTGTCTCCCTATAACCTCGCCTTCTTGGACTGCCACAGCTAAAATGCAGCCACTACAAACATTTTCAGGTTGGGATGATGCCATGGCAGCATACATATTTTTTTCTTTTACCTATATTAAGGCAACCTTCATCTACCGAGAGGGTTAAGAGAGATCACTCAGCAAGCAAACCAGTTTCTGCTGTGCTCAAGCCCCTGCAAAATTTTTCTAATTTACATTTATATATTATAATTAAAGTTATCTATCTTGTTTAACACAAAGAAAACAAGATTTTATTCACCATACATGAGAACTGGGAAATAAGGTACACTAACTGCTGTCAAGAGCTTACAGAAAACAAACCCACTTTAACCCCATTCATCTGTTATAATCTCAGATGATGGACATAAGGCTTCCTTGTGTGAAAGTGATGTGAAGAATACAAGGAATTGGAGTTTAAATGGCTGGAGTAATATATAGCAACTGGAATAACAGAAAGGGTACGCATTTCGAGCCTTAATTTTAATTGGTAGTTTCCTTTAAGTAGCTTTTTTCCTTGATAGTAAAGTAGACTCTCAAAAGTATTGCAGCACAACTTTCCATCACCCTTTCCTATGGGTTCACAGTCCCCTTCCAACAGCAGTAGAACTTGCCATAGGCTTACTATTTCCATAAACATTAGTAAGTGGTTTCTTTTCACATACAAAGGAAGGCTCAAGTAATTTCAGTAGCCTTCAGCTGTGCAAGCAAACAGCAATTTGTCACATGCAGGAGGGCCCTTTTGTGTGGAACAGGCAGGTGGCTATGACCATCACACTGACTATCCTTTGAAAACATGTTCCTTAAAACTTCAAAGAAGCAATAGTGATAATAGTTATCAATGTTTCAAGATAATGCTGAACAGAGTTCTGACAATGCAGAAATAATCCACTATAAACATAATTTCACAATACTAATGCCTGTAGTCAGAAAATGCTTATGACAAACTACAGCTAAGATCTGGTTCCACTGCCATTAAAATTGACAGGAATTTTACCCCTAGCTTCCATGGTAGCAGTTCATAAAAATGTATTTACTGGGGAAAGCAGAAGTAATTCGTATGTATGACTGTATAAATGCTTATACATATGCATACAGATAGTATAGCTCAGTACATTACTTTTTTCAAAGTCAAGGTACTTGGAAAAAAAAACCCAACTCTGTCCTTTGTCTAATTTTATGTTCTTACATTCTTATATTTTAGTATCATGTCTTCATGTTTCCCATAAGCTTTCGCTTGTGTCTAAAAACACACCAGTAATACTATCTCCAAGTCCTTTTATTTCTGCTATGGGTTAAATTTATGTATATATTATGGCCAAGTTTCTGTTAAGAAAACCCCAGCAACGAAACATTAACTTTGAAATAGGATTTGAATTTCCTTACTCTAAATACCTTACTCTATTTTAATGCAGTAATTACAATGCAGAACTTTAATGCAATTTCTTTGGTTTTTTAAAACCAAGAACTAGAATTTTGATAGCAAACTCAAATGAACATATTACATGGTTTATATGAAAATGCGAAGTCAGATTCAATTAAGCACAATTAACCTCAAAAACTGCCACCACTTCTGAGGATGAGTAATATTTCTCCCAGCAGCTGAAACTTCATGCAGTGAGAGAGTCTCTCAACAGGCAATGTACGTCCTTCAGCCCAGAGGGACTGACTCTGCTGAGCTCCTAAATGCTCACATTGTCCAGTTAATATCACTCCAGGTAATTTGTGCAAATGAAGCACAAGTGAAAGACTCCATCTTTATAAGAGTTTCTTGCGCATGCTAAGTAGAGGAATAGAAGGACCAGTGAACTGTAAATGTTATCAGACTGTTTAGCTGTATCTGGGAAGAAGGAGGCAAGAGATGCAGACTACTTTGGTACAAACGTGGTAATCATAGAACAGTTTACCTTAGAAAAAGATAAATTTTTGTCTCTACAAAGATAAAATTAACAAATCCAACAGCTGGAAGATCTTGATAGAATTTGACTAGATCTAAATCAACAAAACTTTATAGAAATCATAGAATAGTTAGGGTTGGAAAGGACCTCAAGATCATCCAGTTCCAGCCCCCTTGTCATGGGCAGGGATGCCTCACACTAGATCACATCACCCAAGGCTCTGTTCAACCTGGCCTTCAACACTGCCAGGGATGGAGCATTTACCACGTCTTTGGGCAGTTTTTTCCAGTACCTGACCACCGTCACAGCAGAGAACTTCTTCCTTACGTCAAACCTAACTTCCCCTGTACCTTGCTGAGGCAGTACTCTGCTCTTGCTATGTCTTGCTGCATTAAGAGTGAGCAGAAGCAGTTCAGATTAGCATCAACTAGCTCCACTTCCTCCATGATTCTGAAATGTCCGTATTAAAAGACTAGAAAATCATTTGAATGTATGGAATTTTTTTTGTTGTACTATTTGAGGAACACTGAAGGTTGTGGCTGTTCATGAGCCAGCCTTTTCAGATCAAATATAAGAGTAAAAGGGTAAATTACCTATGCTCACATGAGGCTTAGTCCAAGTTACACTGCAACATGATGTGCAAGGCATTGCGCCAGCACCTTTTCTTGGGTACTGTACTGGTTTTTGTTGCACTGGGCTGGGGCATGATAGTGCATTACTGTACCTCATTAGAGGCAAATGTTGCTGTCCTGACTAAAATACTTTATTAATTACAGGCCTCTGTGGGTTACGATAGCACTTGCTATATAGTACTTACAATGCATATGAAAATGGAGTACAAACAGCATACAAAAACATCTAAACTTCCCCCCTGATATGTAAAGAGGCATTCTTTGGTGGTGATACTTTTAAAACATTATGTATTTTAACTGACAGGAAGACATTTTAATAGGGTTTAAAGGTGCGGTGTATAAATTCTACATTTAGATTCTAAACAGCTGCAGGATAACCAAAATCTAAAGCATTTTACATAAATACATTTTATGATGATATCTAAGGCTCCAAAACTGTACACTGGTGAAGAAAAGAAAACTGTTATCCAGCAACTTTTCTGCAAGTGTTTTCTAAATAAATACCAGCTTCATGCATGATAAATAATGCTTTGTCACCAAAATGTTGCATTTTTGTGTTAATACTAACTACTACAAAGCATTTTTATTTAATTGTATAGCAAAAGTTGTTCATATAGTCTCGTATTGAGTAGCAAAGACTGAAAAAAATATAAAAATGTAGAAGAGACACAATAACTCACAGTTTAAGGAAATGGAAAAAGGCCAAGAAAGGGCAATACTGGGAGTGGCACAGGGGGAGAACTCACAGAATAGTATATTTAGTACACAGGAAATTAATTCTGGTAAGATATAAGGAAAAGCAGTAATGAAGACATCATTTGTCTAGTTTGGAGAAAAGGAGGCTGAGGGCTGACCTCATCCTGCTCTTCAGCTTCCTGAGGAGGGGAAGTGAAGAGGGAGGTGCTGATCCCTGGTATCCAGTGATAGGATGCACTGGAATGGTTCAGAGCTGCACCAGCGGAGGTTTAGACTGAACATTAGGAAGCATTTTCTTTACTAAGAGGGTGGTCAAACAGTGTAATAGGCTTCTAGAGAGATGGTTGTTGCCCCAAGCCTGTCAGTGTTTAAGAGACGTTTGGACAATGCCCTTAATAACATGCTTTAACTTTTGGTCAGCACTAAATCAATCAAGAAGTTGGACTAGATGATTGTTGTAGTAGGTCCCTTCCAACTGAAGTGGACCTATTCTATTCTATTCTGAAATGAAAGAAAATGGAAAAATCAAGGAAGCAGGAAGGAGTGAGAACTGTCAAGCAACAAGAAGGACAGGAGAGGAAAACTAAGGCAAATGCAACTGTTCACGACAGGTTGTATGTGGTGACGGGAGGGAATTGGAAAAGAGCTTTATGAAGTCAGAGAGGATATAAGTGAGAACAACAAGAAGAGGAACTTTCAGTAATG
>JAOEHX010035199.1:0-27446 GCA_025448015.1 Bolborhynchus lineola
TAATTTTATAACTAGAAAGCTTTTTAAGTATAAACTAAGGTTATACCTACTAAATTATATGTCTAACCTATATTAATTCACCTACTATTTCAGTTACCAGGGGTTTTATTTTGCAATTAAAAAGCTTTCTAGTCATACTAGTCACACATATTACTACTACTGAATATTTCTATACATAGTGAGAACTTACATTAATTAATTTACAGATAATTGAAAACACAGCCTTTTCTACAGAACAGATTCATTCTAGTAAAATCATTAAAGCCTTTCATTGCATTGGTCAAAATAATGCTCAGCTACCTGCAGACTCAGTAAACGTGTTTTAGCTTTATGCATATTGGCACTTCCAAACAAATCCAACAAATGTAGAAAAATACGTTAAAAGTAGACACTGGACCTCACTGCAGAGAGACTTTATTGATGGGTAATTTTCTGATTAAATAATGAATGCAAGATAGCTATCTACAAGCATATCAAGGGCTGAGACTTCGGTCTTCTACTGCCTGGCAGGGAGTAAGAGGAGCCAAGCAAGGGTAAATACCTTGGTAGATGCCTTTGGTCGATGAGAAAATGAACATGAGCCAGCAGTGTGCACTTGCGGCCCAGAAAGCCAACCATATCCTGGGTTGCATCAAAAAGAGCGTCACCAGCAGGTTGAAGGAGGCAATCCTGCCCCTCTACTCTGCTCTTGTGAGACCTCAGGTGGAATATTGTGTACAGTTCTGGTGTCCTCGACATAAAAAGGACATGGAACGGTTGGAACAAGAGCAGAGGAGGGCCATGAGGATGATCATGGGACTGGAGCACCTCCCATATGAAGACAGGTTGAGAAAGTTGGGGCTGTTCAGCCTGGAGAAGAGAAGGCTGTGTGGAGACCTCATAGCACCCTTCCAGTATCTGAAGGGGGCCTATAGGGATGCTGGGGAGGGCCTCTTCATTAGAGACTGTAGTGATAGGACAAGGGCTAACAAGTTCAAACTTAAACAGGAGAAGTTTAGATTGGACATAAGGAAGTTCTTTACTGTGAGGGTGGTGAGGCCCTGGAATGGGTTGCCCAGGGAAGTTGTGAATGCTCCATCCATGGTGGCGTTCAAGGCTGGGTTGAACAGAGCCTTAGGTGACATGGTTTAGTGGGAGGTGTCCCTGCTGATGGTGGGGAGGTTGGAACTAGATGATCTAAGGTCCTTTCCAATCCTAACTATTCTATGATTCTATGATACAGCAGCAATAGACCTGTTCAAAGTTGTGCCAGCTGAAATGAATACTTCTAAATCATTTTGTCAGAAAAATCAAATGGTGAATGTTACATTTCAGGTCAACTGACTCACTGTCAGTTACTTCAAACAGCTCACTGCCCTAAATGCCAGTTTCAGTATGGAAGCTTTAAGACCAATCTGCATGATCCCAGAGGCATGAAGTGGTGACAGATGGGACTGAAGCATCTTGTTCAAGATGAATTCATAAATATTTAAGTTTGTGTAAAAGGATCCAAATGACAGAACCACTTTTAAAGATTCTGTACTAATATCTCTCCTTGCATTAGGCTGATGCAAGGCAATTCTCCCACAGTCTTGAACCCAAATTGCGGATTGGACGTAAAAAGGGAAGTAAGGGAGACAATCACATTTTCAAATAATATTTTTTAACATAAATCATCCCACCCAGAAAATACAACATGAAAAAGTCAAGGCATTAAAAGGCCAACTAGTTAGTACTGGAGGGGAAATGAGAGAATCACTAAGCAACTGTGGGCAAGACTCCGTTTTTTTTCACAGTTCTCTCCATCGTTTTTAGCTCCTCTGAATAGGGATGTATCAGCATTTGCTATCAAACGCGGAACTGTTCTGATGAAGAAGTGCTATGATATTGGCAAAAGTGTAGAACCATCTTATGAGAGTTTAATGTTTAGCAGTATTTAGCAAAGCATTAGGAAAGGGGGGAAGTGGGAGACAGCCTTGGCAAGGTAGCATTCTTGCAGCCTGAAGGGAATTATCTGCAAGGGAACACAAACACTAAATCAGAGCATTGAAGGCTTCTCAGGGGCCTTCTTTATATAACTTTAAAAAATGTGAGCCTCAGACATTGCAAATTAAATTAAAGTGTTATAAAAATATTTTTTGAGCTAACAAAGAATGAGAAACATCCTGAGCTAGATAGCTTAACAAAGTGCCTGGAAGCTAGAGGCCCCTGCTAGTGAGCAGAGGTGAGGTCTTTGCTGACCTTTCACACTAGCAGCAAGACAGGTCCTCTCCTGCACTCAAATTTAGTCAAATAGGCTTTGTCAAGCATAGACACCAATTCCAGGAAACACACCAGGTGACATCATCACGTATTCTGATCCATAGTTCTGTTAAGAAGTAGCAAAGCGAGGAATACTAGTTCAAGAATTCATCCTACCACAAGTATGAAGAACAGCCTTTGAATTTCCAGTGTCTTTGCCAGCTGCAACAAAGACTGTAAAATGCTTTATGGAAAACAGATAAAGTTGAAAGACAAAAAAAAAAAAAAAAAGAAAAAAAAAAGGAGGTTTTCTACTTGAAAAAAGAGAAAGGTAAACTTTTTTTGAGTTTTTAATCAAGCATTTTATACTGTTCTACTTACAGGCAAATACTGGGAGAAAGTAAGTCACTTTCAAGTCTTAAATAAAAGGAAGGTTGTAAGGCTGATATACTTTCTAAGTTAAAATATCTGGAAAGAATAACTGTCAAATGCCAAACATATGAAGTAGCACAATTACAAGTACTTACCAAAATAAAATTCAAAGAAACGTCTTCAAAACACATAGGTTTTTGAAAATATACTTAACTTTAATATGGAAATTATGTTAACAGAGTGAGCACAATTTAATGTTGAGGGAGTGAGTCTTCTTTGCCTTTTCCTTTAAGCTCTTCATCAGTTTTAATTTTGCACACAGCCCTTGGTCTAACCATGAGTACTGTGTAGTGTTAGGCTCCACAATATAAACAAGATATAAAAATGTTAGAATATGTCCAAAATGCACAACACACATGGTGAAAAGAGAAGAGTGCACAATTTACGAGGAGGGGCTGCGGATATTAAGTTTGCTCAGATTACAGAAAAGACTGATGGGTGACCTCATTGCTGTCTACAGCTTCCTCATGAAGGGGAACAGAGGGGAAAGTGCTGATCTCTCTGGTGTCTAGTAGCAGGACACAAAAAAGTGGCTTAAAACTGCATCAAGGAAGTTCAGACTGGATATTAGAAAAAAGTCTTTCCTGAGAGGATGGTCAACCACTGGAATACACTGCCAGGGTACTGGTCATGGCCCATGTCAGTGTTCAAAAAGAATTTGAACAATGTTCTTATATATATATATACCCTGATTAAAGTCAAGAGTTGGACTCAATGAGCCTCACAGGTCCCTTCAACTCAGAATATTCTTCAACTTCTGGATCAATTTTATTTTGATTCCAAAAACTGACTTAGATTTTTTCCTTTTAGTAGCTGTGTGAAAAATCAAGCTGCATATCCTTTAGCTGTGCTTGGCGAGTCCTATGTCTCCTGGGATAAAAAGGTGGCAGTGCGAGTGAGGAAACCATTCTAGTCTTCCTTTTTCAGCTCCTATGAAAAATTTGTCTGTCCTGGGTTCAGCAGTAGCAGTCATTATTTCTCCTTCTTGATAGCTTGTACAGGGCTGTGGCTTTGACTTTCGGCCTGGGAACAGCACTTTTAACACCGATGTTTTTAGTTACTGCTCAAATGTTTATTCTGACCAATAACTCTGAGTCTCATGCTCTGCCAGCGAGGAGGGGAAGCTGGGAGGAAGCAGAGAAGGACACTTGACCCAAACTAACCAAAGAGGCATTCCATACCGCAGCATGTCATGACTAAGATGCAAAAGTTAGGGGCAGGGATCCGGAAGAGGGGTATCACTGCTAGGTCAGGCTGGTTATTGGCTGGTGGGGGGTGAGCAACTGTATTCTTTTCCCTTGTTGTTTCCCTTGTCATTATTATTATTGATGGTAGAAGCAGTGGCTTGTATTATACCTTAGTTACTGGACTGCTCTTATCTCAACTCGTGGGAGTTACATTCTTTTGATTCTCCTCCCTATGCCCCTGGGAGTGGGGGAGAAGAGGAGGGAGCGAGTGAGCAAACTGTGTGAGTTACAGCTGGGCTTAAACCATGACAATGTCAAATTAAAAACTTTCAGCTCAATATTATGCCAAACATTTCCATTAAACTATTATATAAGTTTGCATGCAACATTCATGCAAATTTGGATGTTACTCACACAAGAGTTTTGTCATTGCAAAGCTCTTGGCCTTGAAGAACTACAAGTGGCATGTTTATAACAAATAAAAAATAAGATAACTTAGTATGAAATGTACTTGCTTCATCTTTCCAGGATCATTTATTTAATATCTTATTATATAAAATTTTAAAATGTATATTTAGTGGTATGCATTTTTGGATGCACATAAAGTTCTGTATTTATCCTCTACTGGGTATACTGGATTGAAGCATCCTTAAAATTTTGTGGTTTCATAATAAAGTATTGCACCCTAGACATTAATTTAATTTTACATATTTAGACCCTGTTTTTCTGATAATTTTTACTAAAGGTTAGACAAAACCAGCTTTCTTTTATCTGGAGCAAACAAGATTCAAGTACTTACATAACAAAGTTTGGTGCTGTACTTCTCTCAGACATATCCTTATCTTAAAACATGAATTCAAGACAATTTTTTTTCCTAAAGTAAACTCCTTGGCTGCAATGGTACATAGAATATTAAATTTCAATAGAATAGTGAGATTATATGGTTTGTTTTGGGAAATTAAGATTCATTGAACTCTGAAGTAGCCAATCAGTAATCATGGCACTATATTTCAGACTTTTCTCACCTCCTTGAAAAGATGGTACTATCACTTGTGAGAAATGAGTTTTCTAGATGCATTCTTCCTAAACTTATTTCATGCTATTCCACCTGTCCTCTGTTCCTCAGAGATTAACACAACACACCTGCATCTTGGACTTCAAGTGTTGACTCATCTCTTAGCCTTTGACTGCAGATGAAGGTCAAAGAATCGTCAGTGCAGTCATCAAGGAATTCTTACTGACTGTACTGATGGATGTTGCTTTCAAAAAAGATAGTGGGAGTTTTGCTAACGTCATGACAAGGATTCAGATGTACCAAAACTATGAAGAAACAAAAAGGAAGCATGTTATGCATTTTGTTGCTATTTAAATGCTCAAAACAAAGCAGCTATGAAAGCTTATTTTCAATAGAAACTTGCATTCAGCATGCACTACTTCAGAAAATGAATGACTGAGTGTAGCAAAATTTTAGTTTACTTTTTTTTTGGTTGGGAGGAAAAAAACCACCACTTTCTCTTGTCACTTAACAGGTAGGATAAATAACACTTTGAATAGGAAATCCTTGTTCATGAATTGTTTTAAGAAGTCAGGCTTTGCATAATTATTACAATGATTAAAAATATTTTGTATTACGCGTTACTCTGTGCAGCTTTTCAGAAGCAGACTACAGTAAGGATGAAGAACGAAGAAAAACCTGAGAATTAATTGCTTGGACAGGTTGCAAAACTTGCACATATTTTTTCTCAGGAATAGAATTTTAGCAACATATATTCTTCTGGTCTCCAGACAATTCAGGCAGTGTAATGCATCCTTACAGAAACCATATTTCTGATGTTTCTTCCATAGTTATCCCTAAACAAACTCCATTCTATACTAACCATGTCTGCTTTTAGAATTATTGCACATTTTTTTCTTACTTTCCTTTATTGTTTTAAATGCTTAATATATATTTTCCCTTTGGAAACAGTTGTGGGGTTTTAAATTTTTGGTTTAAAAGTTCTGTTTCCAGGAGGTTAAGTATTATTTAAAAAATTTATAAAGAAAAATGGCAAGAATCCATTCCATTAGAGGGCAGATAATTGGGTCCAAGGGTCATCAGATCTTAACAACCATCTTTAATCTTTATAATGAAAAAAGTCTTTAAATTATGAATCTACCTTCTTCTAAGCAAGAGCTGAGGGTCAGCAAATTAAATTAACATTTCCAGATGGAAGGTTTAAAATTGCTCTGTGCAGTGGTGAAAGAACTAGAGTGGCAGTCCAGCAAGCTGATTCAGTGTTATCTGTGATGCTAAAATAAACAAGTAGTCTTAGTAATTTTTCTTCATTCTCACTCTTCTGAACTCATCCAGGAAACCATTGTAACCCTAACCAGAATTTGTACATTCATAGCATGGCAACAATTAAAGCTAATCTAATTTTTCCTTAGTGTAGACATTTGCCTGATGAGGGAGAAAGAGACTGATACACACTAACTACAACAAATTTCAGATGTTTCATGTACTTCTAAAAAAGAGTAATTTTTAAAAAATACTATTTCATCAACTGTTAAATGTTGATTAAGTGTATTTAAATACAGGTAATATTTTCTATAAAATATAGTGATATCCAATCAGTTTATATAGGAGATTCATGACCAATATTTCTGGGTGCCTTTCTGGTCAACATTCAACATCATAAGTGCATGATTTTGCACAAACAAATGAGTCTTTGATTTCATTTACATCACTGTAAAGTAATACCTACTTTGCAGGTATTTATAGGTCATGAATATTTGAAATATATTTGGATGGGCCAAAATGATGTGTGTCATAATAGTAGCAATGTGTGCCATCTGATGCTCTTCTAGCCAAACATACCGTGTCCCTTTTTCATCCACAACTTAAAGGAAGAGTTCAATTTATTGATATGCTGTAGTATGGAGCAACATACTTTATTATCAAAGTATCTATTACTAAAGCTATTGACAAGCCTCCATTTAGTAGCATCTGTTCTGCAAGCTAGAAAATCACCTACAGTAAGAACTGGTATTTTTTAAATGGCAGCAATTCTGGCAATCATGTCTGGCCTTACAAAGAAGTGGAAAGACTCCTTAAAAACCTCTCAGTCCACATAGATTTAGGCTAATCTTGTGGTGGGAGAGATCATCTTAAAATATATATTCAGTTGCTGAAATATTGTGTTTATGCTTCACATATTTTTTTACAAAATGTAGAGAAACTGAAAAGCATGCTACTTCACCATCCAGTTTTTCTCACTAGTTTTGCTTATACCTGTCCTTCAAAATAACAGTCTCAGCTAGCACTCTGTATAAAAAGCTTCTTAAATACAAATTCCTGAGTCAAAATCAGTTAATATAGGTATTCATATAATTTTCTTTAAAACCTTTCTAATTCAGCAGTATATAGCTCATTTCTCACATATCCAGAGTTCTAAAATACTTTAAGAAATTTATTGCTGAAAAGGAAGGTAACTCTTAATATAAGATTAAGTAATTTCCTCTCTTAGAAGAGTCTGTTTCTAGCTTGAAATATGCAGCAAATTCTGCCAACTGTGAATATCACACTTACCTACATAAAGACTAAATTTGCCACAGGTGACAGCCCAATCTTTCCTGTTTGTCTGTGGTACCAGCATATTATCCTATAACATGTTTATTTTCTCACACTGGCAAGTTCTTGACTCACAAGGCAGAATGAGAAGTGAATGTGGAGATCATGCATCGATCACTTCCCATCACATTCCCCAGCCCAAATGTCAGTGATTAGACAAAGTTGGGTTGACAGGCATCCTGTACAGGCAAATAGCTTGTCAGTTTTCTAATAGGATTCAGCTTCTCTTTCACCATAAGCTTTACAACCTGAATCACTTCAAATATTCTCCAGTGGAAATGGGTGAAATTGAATAAGCAAAGAAAGGAAATTTTCATTTTGCCAATTTTAGGATAAATTAAAACTTTCAGACCTTTACTTTTGGTAATTATTTTATTGTAAAAAAAAAAACCAGAAAAAATCCAACTTTAATATGAACATTAATCTACAGCTGTTATGCTATTTTTTTTCTTTCAACAAAAGCATGATCCAGCAATGTCCCTGATATTGCATCAATGCTCCTGATTTAGGAGACAGAGTACTTTCAGAAGCATGATTGCATTTACATGAAGAAACTAGTAAGACAATCTTTTTCAACAGCAATCAATGCTCCAGATAATCATCACAGTCACGCTGGAAGGATGAGTTTAGTTCAGGAATTTCAGACATTAGAAAAGGACATATTAGAGGCAAAATCAAAATATAGTCTAGTACTATCATGTATTCATAGTAAATAGATTCAACTAAAAGCTACTAGCTTGCACAGGAACACTAATTACTACACTGGTAGTAGCAGGAAAAAACAAACATAATACTCCATTGTGGCCAAAAGATATGATTATATACTTTAAATAGCATGAATAAGAAGTTTCTTGTAAATAAAAAGCAATTTTTTCTGTTTATTAAACCTAAAAATGTTTTTTTTTTTTCTCAGTTTTATATTGATCTTCTCATAATCGTAAACACTGAACATTTAGAAAAAAATATAACAATGAAAGGTTTCAAGTAGGCATCAATTACAAAATAGTAAGGATAATTTTAATACTAGGAAATTTTCTGGATTCTGCATCATAGAGAGACAGACAATTGCAACACCCATTTGGATGTCTACAAATATGGATTAATTTACTGAAAGCACAGTAAATGTGGTTGTTAATAGAATACAAAGTCCTACCAAAACCAATAACAACGCAGGCATAACTATGCAAGAACAATACCTTTGCCTAAAATCTTCCATAAGCAAATAAACTCAACACTAATTATCATTACTTAGTCCTGTGAGGTCCCTGGATCTTGAAAAGGAATGATTGTGTGTATGCAGTTCACACTGTAGAAACAGAGGCTAACTTTAACATTAAGGCCACTTCACGAGGCACTTCAAAAACCTGATGCTACGCATTGTCTCCACTGTACTGCCATTTGAACATTTGTTCCATTCCTTCAACTACACCAGGCAACTTTGCTACTCTTTGGCCACTCTGTTAGTTAGACCTGATGTGTGCAGGCATTTTCTAGTAACAATAACTCCCCCATTTCCAAAGGCAGAATAATTCAAATAACTACAAAGCTTCATATAGGAGCTCCAGATAAAAAAATCCTACAGAATGAAATAAAACAAAATGCTACGAGGAAAAGGTAAAAATATCTAAGATTATGAAAAATATATGCTGATATTTTCCAGATTGATAAATGACAGTTTTTCCCTTAAAATTCTTTTAAAAAAATCTAATCTCCATTGTCTTAGTCTAAAGAAAGCAATATGAATTAAAATGGAAAAAACTCTAAATGCATCAGGGAGAAAAAATGCATATAGCTAATAATAGTTCAGAATATGAACACAACCCAGTATATATTTGAAGATGATATGATTCATTGACACAAACACTAATTTTCCTGGAAACAATCTTTTTATTTTTATCCTCTGTCACAAGAAATCTAATCTAAAGACAAAAGACACATTATGAAAGATCTCTATAAAAGATGTATTCAAATAGTTCAAATATAAACTTAGCATCCAAGAAGCACAACAAAAAAATTACACGCTTATAAAGGAAAGTGATCCAGAAACACCTCACGTATTATCACTTACTGAACACAAGTAAGAGCTACCACAAAAAAAAAAAAACAAACAAAACAGTTTTTATGAGAATTCAGATGCTTGTATATGGAAAGGCTGCAGAATTTTAATGTGTTAGTCATGCTGTGTCCAAGAGGACATGATATTGTGCTGGAAGCCATTCACATGAGGGACTCGCAAAATTCCATGGCAACATGTTACAAAACCTTCTTTTCAAGGAAATCTTCCTGGCTTCCCACAGCAAATCTCATAACGCTAAATTCACTCAGTAGTGTGGTACCCATCTGGAAACCTCTGAGGACTGAGTGACTCATGTTCTTTTAGGTAAATTTTGAGTTTAGACAGTGATTATTGTATCATATTCTGATTATTAAGAATTTGACCCCATCTGCAGAGTTCCCACGTGATTCTAGATGATAAGAAAGTTTTTCTATTTATTAGAAATTCTGTTTAACTGAAAGTTATGATAACTGCTAAAAGTTCTGTGTAACAGTAAGCTACACTAACTCCTAGGAATATTAGGTATCAATAATCTATACTGATTTTTAATGGGTTTATGTAATAACAAAGTTCTAATTATAACCACAACCCTGTGGCCAGTTGTCACTCTACCAAGGATCCTTAAAACACTCTGCCTGTCCCTGTAATGTCATTTGAAATCCAGACTCAGACATTTGAATGCAAAATGGAACATTAGAAAAACATAGTACATTGAAGGAAAATGGATAAGAAACTGCTCTTACAGTTTTTCCTGCTGGGCTAAACACCAATTTTTTCACCATAAACTTCAAGATTATTTTTTTCTTCAACCTTCTTTTTTTTTTTTTTTTTTTTTATTTACTTTTACATGTGTATACACATAATTATATATACACATTTGTATATACATATATTAAAGTGTTCACTGTTTGCTTTGTAACCCCTAGACAAAAGGTTCAGCTACCTTCTGGAGCAATAGATCAGAATATGCAGCTCATACAGAAGATTCACTTAAAATTCTATTTCTCTTGTGGTTGTGAAAACAAGTTTTATGAAGAACATTCAGGGCAAGCCCTGACCTTAGACATTAATGAGAATTTCTCAGCATCAGCAAATATTGCTCTAGTGTCTAGGAAATGGCCAAGAAAACACTGGTGCCAACATATTTAATTTTTAATTGGGATAAATGCCACGTGTCCAGCAAGAACAGACTTAAGCTGCAGGCACTTAATAAAGGTAGATGAAGGAATAGACTAAAACAGAGGGAGGGGGAGGAGAGGGACAGCAGGCATGCAGGCAGAGAAGGTTGTATCTCTATCCTGATAGCAGAGCAGTCTGAGAATCATTGGGGCAAGTGCAGCTTTCTAGCACTGCTGCCTCCCTGGAGAATGCAAGCAGCTTTTCATTTAAAGAAAAGCAAATACAGTAGCAGGGCATTGCTGCTAGCACTGCCCATTAACAGCAGGGAGACCAGTTCCACAGAACTGATTTTCAGGGGATCTTCATTTTGATGAGTTCCCTTTCATTCCCACCCTGTAGGAGAGAATTATAAGATGTGAATCCCTGTATCTCAGCAGGTTTGCTCTGTCTCTTAATGAGATAGAAGCAAAAACCCTGTCAAGACTAATACTCCTCTAGCGGAAGACCTTAAAATGAAAATGATGCAGTGCTCTGCATGATAACTTGCCCTTAAAATGTCAGGCACATTGCATTTTCTCTTTTGTTCCCATCAAATTCATTGCCTGCCTTACTTAGCAGCATATAAACAATTAAAAAAAAAATTACACAACACAAACAGCAAAAAAAAAGCATTTAAGGACACTGAACTTTCAGACATTTTATATGCGAATTGGTAAACATCTTTTTCCTTTCGCTGTCCTGCACATACTGTGAACACACAATCCAGTAGCAGAAACCTCTGCCAGAAGTCATGTAGAAAAGATTATGTATATAAGACTTGCAAATTTTTTGCAAATCTGTAAAGTCCAAATATCTTGTCCTTGTCTTAGATAAGCAAAGTGTGAATATTATGACTTCATGTAGAAGAAATGCATATATGCTGAATTACAAACACAATATTAATTCTAGTGTGTAAAATGAGTGTCAGTTTAGGCACTATATATATTTTCCTTGTTTTAACTAGAAAATATTATTTAAGCAGAAAACCATCTATGCATTTAACACTAACATTTTCTAGTTAAAATATTTTAATCACTGAAAGCTAAGAATAATAGACCTCACCTGAAGGCTTGTTTTTGATAGTGTATGTGGAGTACTGTGTAAGAAGTACAGTATCTGAAAGTGGCTTATAAGGATGCTAAAGAGGGACTTTTCATGAAGGGACTGTAGTGGTAGGACAAGGAGTAACTGGTTCAAACTTAAACAGGGGAAGTTTAGATTGGATATAAGGAAGAAGTTCTTTACTGTAAGGGTGGTGAGGCACTGGAGTGGATTGCCCAGGGAAGCTGTGAATGCTCCATTGCTGGCAGTGTTCAAGGCCAGGTTGAGCAGAACTTTGGGTGACATAGTTTAGTGTGAGCTGTCCCTGCCTATAGTGGGGGGTTTGGAACTTGATGACCTTAAGGTCATTTTCAACCCTAACTTTTCTCTGATTCTATGATTCTAAGTAGACATTTGAAATACTGTGCCAAACTAGCATGATGTGCTTTCAACACTATCTTCAATCAAATACATTTATTCTACTGGTTTTATGTTAATTGCTTCTAACCTCAGAATTTATATGCAATTGAAGATAAATAAAAATAAAACCTCAAGTAAAGGATGCAGTTCAGAACAGCTCCACATTTAAGAACATTGCAAATCCATATCTAAGCAATGGCAAGAATCTTCTATTTTATTTCAGTGGCATTTTACTTTATGAAGTAGTAAAATAAACAAGTAAAGGAACATTACAGTTAAACAATGTGCCTTAGTAAGCAACAAAAAACAGATGAAAGGCAGGTAACTGTCCCAGCTGGAACTTATGAGAGTGGCTAAAAAAGAATATGGAATAAGGTAAGACTCACACATGGCGACAGTAGGTTTACATATGTACTTGAACAGAGAGACAGACATGCATAGTGTTTAATTAGTGACAGCCAGAACATTCTACAAACTTTATATCTAGAAAATTACTTGTGCAAAGCTTTTGAAGAAAACTGTTCAAATATTGCCCTGTCCAGAGGAAAAAAAAAACCCAAACAAACCAAACCCTTGGATTTAGTGCTGTTGGGAATTAAGAATACATGAAAGAGAGATGAAGAATATAGAGCTTTATGAAACAAAATTTTACCCTTCCATTTGGTTTTCAAATCTTTTGATAGGCTTTAGAGGTGCCACAGGAAACACAGAATTTTCTGTTTATTATCTACTAATTTTTCCCAACTTCAAAAATGCATCTAAATGAAGTTGTAACGTTTATAGCCTCTAAGGTCTTTATTTATGGCAATTTATTGCATTTATAAATTATATGAAGAAGAAAGGAAGTCTGAAGTGTTCCAACAATACAACTAGTTAAATGCATAATAAAAGTCTCTAAAAGACAAAAAAAATGCTGAATGACTCAAAAATACTGTAGTGAAATGAAGAAATAATCCCCATAAATCTATGTCAAAAGGAAAGCAACTGCAGAGGACATTAAAATATTGCTGTTGTCCAGGGAAGGTGCTTCTTATAGCAGCCACACAATGTGCTACTGATTTGCAAACTCACATTCTGGTTGAGACATATTCTTCTCTACAGGAATGGAAGAGAGATGAGGGAAAGCAAATATCTCAGTTTTGCTATTTATTTCTTTGGTACTATGTTATGATACCTGTAATAATGGAATATAAGCAATTTGTATTGACTCAAGTAACACACTGAAGGATGGAAATCCTTTGCTACTTCCAGGAAATAGAAGTAAAGTAAGTGGCCATATATAAATTATTTCAGATGACACCCTCCAGGATTTAAGTGCAATTCCAAATTCCTAGATATGGAGGATTTCCTGAATTACATATGCAATACTGAAAAATTTCACACAGTTCACTCGCGCATACTGAAATAATGGAGGTATCTTGAATCTACCAGTCTGCCTCTAATTTAAGAGATACACTTTGCACTTTAATTGCTGAAAACCAGGAAAACTATGCTGCTCATTCCACAGTCAAGCACAAACAAGTTGGATGGGATTTAATGTTTTTTCATGTAAAGAAAGGGGTGCATCTGGGTCATCTTTTACATCATCTCTCTTTTTAGTATTCCAGTTGATATCCTGATAGGTTGTGGTGGTACTTTAAACAAGTATAATCTTTATTAAATCTCCTCCATGACTGTTGCTGATCCAAAGAGACTTTCAGAAACTGGGTACAAAATTCTTCTTAAAAAACATCTGCTAGGAAAAATTATCCATAAACAGAAATAATTACTCATGTAATAACATTTTCAGCCTTTCCATATGTATATTTTTTTTATTTATATGTTTATCTGTGAGGGCAGGGAGAATGGTAAGTGGGAAATAAAACTATTTCAGGCTAAAATGACTGAGGGATCTTAATCGCTGTCGTCTCTGACAGATGACAGATCTATCTTTCCTAAGTGAAGCTACTGTAGAAAGCTGTGATTATTTTTTTTTTTAATCGCTTTTTTGTACTGATTCTTCCTAAATTATGCCTGCATCCTGACAATATGTGTGACCTAGGATTGAATAACTAGTCTTTTACCCTCACTACCAATTTACTACAGAAATGAACATCAGTTGGCATTCAGTATTCTGATAATTATCTTGCAATTCTGCAGTGGCATATGTAGCAGTAAATAGAAATTCTGTTACACTACTTTTTTAAAAAATACAGAGACGCCTTTTTTTCTTTCTTTTTTTTTTTTTTTCCTTATTTGTTTAAGAATAACCATGGGTTTAATTTACTCTTATGTTCTGCATGTAAAATAAATGGAATTCTGAAGCAGACTGTCATCAGCCTGCTGGATCAAATATATCTAAGCCAGTGAGCCTTCAACAGTGGATGGCCAATACACATATAATTTCAAGGCCAACATAATTTCACCTAATACAGGGCAGAGTCCTTCCACTCGAGATAATGCATCACTAAGAAGTAGTAGTAGATACTAACACACAATTTTAAACGTCCAGTTTGTTTTATAAAAGCTAAATCAAGACCATTTTAAGTTCAGTAGCCAGTTAATTTAATAGGTTTTAATTCTGACAAGATTTTTAAAATTTGCGATTTTAAAGTCCAGACACACAAGAAAGTCATTAAGCTAAAACTCATTTTAAGCTCTTATACTGAAAGAATATCAAACAAGGAAAGCAGAAAACCTGGCAAGTTTTTTTTTTAGTAGCTGACTTGATGTCACTGAAATAATAATTTGCAGTTGAATAATTTTTCCATATTGAGTTTTGTACTTCTCACCCAAGCCATCTCTGTCCTAAAGATTTTTTTATTCTTACACTGGATTTCCTTTTGCTTTACTAGGTTATCTACACTTAGGTCCATTTAACGCTTGTTACTTTAGCTACGTGTGATGGAACAGTCGTATCATAATTTCTATGGAAAACGTGGCCTCATCCTCCTTTTTGCACTGTGCACATCTGATTGCTGTTAAAAAGTCTGCTGCAACTGAAAAGTATTCACTTTTTCATTTTGGTTTTCTTTTGGTGTGTAGCTTCCTGAGCTGGTTACAGTGCGATCAAATAAGCAGCTGAAATGCTTATGAAACACCACCAAACACATGGGATTATTAAGCAGAAACCAAGGGCCAAAAAGCATTTCATTTTTTTTATTACCATAACAGAAACATTCCTGCAAAACTAAAGCTTGCTGTTTATTTTTATCAACTCTCCTTAACTCATTGTATTATCTTGGGAAAACAAAAAGGCCAAACTCACTTGGAAAGCTGTACATCTTGGTGAAAATTTGGAAGCTGAGTTATTCCACAGTACAGCTGGAGTATCTTGTTCTATAAATTCTACACAACCATTACCACTATTTCTACATTCTTACACCATCACAGCTACAGTAGAAATGTCCTAACTCAGAGAAGCCTAAACTCAAAAATAACTTATAAGAAGCTGTCACCTATGTAAATACATCATCACAAAATGTGAATGTCAGACCAATTAAGTAGTATATTTAAACACTTAATAACTTACTGTTCAGTTAACAAAGCAAAATATGGGAGGGAGCAGAGGCTATGATCAAAGCCTGATGTGTTAATATGCTTCTACACAGCTGCCCTCATGGCCTCCCTTCATCTGCTTTGCACAACCACAATTCCCAGAAATTTTAATCTGCTTGCTACTTGTACTCTTCCCACCCTGTGAGCTACTGATTTTTAGAATAAGCATGAACAATAAACATATGCAGATTTTACAGTACTAAGCATAATCATCCCAAAAATAACCTTTTCAGATTCCATCACCGTCACTGTAATTCATTTGAAATAAAAATGAATCTGTGGAAGTCTTAAGAAAGATGTGCATACAAGGAGCAATTTTTTTTACCCAGTAAGATGAATCAAACAATTTTAAATTGTGACAATTCATAAATATCTTGGTTTCAAAACTGTTACATCTATTAACTGCAAAGAAATTAGGAGTTAAAACACTGCATATAAACTAATTTTTGTTGCAAAACCTGCTGCAGACTGTTTTCTTGTATTGTTGTCTTAGCCACTATGTAATTGAAAAACTTATTTATACTTACCAATAAGTCATAAAATATTTCCCTATTTGTATGCATCTCATTTTTGGAATTTTAGGGTTTAACAATTTCTAGTAATTCTTGAAGTTTCTTTTAAAATAGTTTTGTGTTTTTTTATTTTCTCTATGGTACTAGTGAATGTATCAAGGTTTAGGGAGTTTTACCTACCTGGTGTCCCAGATACAAAGATTTGCTGTATCCAGAAGTGTCCATATCAGCTTCTTGATAAAGCATACTGCAGCATACAGTGAGCTGGATATGTTTTTCTGCTTTATTGAATACTAATCATTCAATATCAATGAACAAACTAATTTCATAAGTCATAATAAATGTTTTAAATGGATTCCGAATTATTTCAAGAAACAAATCTCTGTTTTCCTTCACACTATTGGAAAGAAGCCTAAGCAGTTTTATATGTCAGCTTCTGAGTATCTGAATGCAAAAGATGTCATATCTGACAAGCAGCAAGGTCCTTATGCCCCAGGGGGAATCATAAACCAGTTGTTCTTCTGCTTAAAAAAACCTGCAAGGCAATGCTTTCTGGTATCATGCCTACCAAGTCAGACTCCACACATAGTATTTTATTGCAGTTTTTTTCATCAAAGAGCCCAGCAGCTCCCTCAGTGATTTGTGAACTACCCACCACCTTCAGTTCTTTTTTTTTCTAAAGGTAAGACTGTGCCTTACCTAGTTAAATATTTTTGCACAGGGAGGCAGAATCAAGAGTTGCTGCAAGAAAGGCATCTCTCCCTTAATGTTTCAATAACACTACTTTGCATTGGAAGTAACATGTTGCACTGGAAGTTTTGATTTCTTTCTCATTTCTTGCAGTCAGAGGAGAGACCAAAGGGATCCCAACCTCATCTGAAAGTGGCCTTCAGGGCCTAGACCAAGATCCTTAATTTTACTCCTGATCCCACTCAAGCCCAAATCCAATACTCAACTCTCCTTCGCTTTAGCAGAAATGCTCTACTCCTCCCACTCATGCCTTCTGTTTTCTCAGAACAAAAGCACTGTTTTTTCCTACACCTGCTATATGCAGGTAGGCTTCTGTGGTGGAACAGGGCAAAGGGAAGCATGGCAGCCGCTTGTCACTACTGAGTCAGCCATTACCACAGCATAAGCAGGAGAAAGATGTAGCAATTTCTGCTCAAGAGGACATGACTTCCACAGTATTTTGCCATAAAAGACATAAGAGAAAATGTTTGGTCCAAGTTATTTTAATTCTTTTGGGGAAAACAAAATCAAAAAAACACCACCAAATTGTATTGGCAGTCTTTAGTGTTACACTTCACTATGTTAGCCAATGGCCTAGATCTACATTGTATATGTGTATGAAAAAAGTCATCATTCACAGTGTTTCTACCTTCAATGTAAACCCTCAATGTCCAGATAAATTAGTTCTTTGTTGCAGTCCACAAGTGCACTGCTTCTGAATGTAGGGCTTCTCAACAGCAAACTGAGCAGGACAATAATCTAAAGACATTGATCTGCTGAATCAGTCAATATTAAGGAACCGAGGAATGAAAACAAGAAATATCAGCACTTTCCTTCCATGTAGTATGTGTGGCTGAGACAAATGTTTACCTGTCTTGTTTTCTGCACCCTTTTTGCCATGTACAACTGCAGGCTGGGTCCCATAAAGTGGTAAGAGGAAGGCTGCTTCACCACTTTGTCCAGCCTGCTTTCAAGAGCAGTCTCATCAAAGCCTGTGACGTCTTCTGTAAAAAGACCATTTCCAGAGTGACTGTGTAAAGTTTATTATAACCCAGAAGGCCAATAAAACTTGCTAGAGTGACAGCAAGAATGATGGAAAGACCCCACTGGAGGACATGTTATAAAGTGAATAGATGTGCCTTGAAGTATTTTTATTTCAATTCCACCTTTCCTAAAGGTCACTGTCTGATTTCACAAGAGAAAAAGAGGTACCCTCAAAGGGGTAGACATATGTCAGTGCTCTGACTCACTTTACTGTAGAACTTTTTAGAGTCTGTCACTTGTTTTGCATTGGTGGCTTTTTCAAGTAAACATGTTTGAACTGCTTTCACATATAAGATTTAATATAGGGTTTTGATTTACTATGGGTTGTGTTAGAAACAAGAGTATAAATAACTGTAAATACTTGAGTTTGGTTTTTCTCTATGGGATTTTTTTTCGCTTGGTTTGTTTTGGCTTTTTTTCCCCTTTTTTCATATCAACTTCTTCATTCTTTTGTTTAATGCTTTAAATATGCGGTCATATAAGAAAGGCCCAAGCAGTTCACAACCTTTATTAAGTAAATGTGCAGTTTTGCCAATTAAATATTTCACTCTATCAGACTGATTTATTGTTAGACTCTAATCATTTTGGCTAAAATTATAGCAGTTGAGTTAGGCAACAATAGCTTCATTTGTAATCTGATGAATGAAACAATATTGTCATAAGAAAATATCAATTGGCTGGAAAATATCCAAAGGCTAATCAAATCCAGGATCTCGTCATTGGCAGTGTCGAGCTCTATAGTCATGAATAGGAAAGAGAAGGGAGGAGAAAGGAAGGAAATATGAACTACTGTCTTCTTCCCTGAAAGCATATACGCATATATACGTTCCTAGAACTCACCAGTCACTGTTCTTGGGCTACTTTTCAAGTCAAAGGATAAATACATTAAGTTGCCTGAATTTATTCTTATTCTGAGCTCAGAGAATTACATTTCAAGATGTAAATATGTTTCTAAGGTTTAACATTTCCTTCCTATTATTAACTTTCAGTATAATTCTTGATGTTTCTGAAATCCATATAAATGTTAAATCTCTTTTTTAAATTTTAGTTTAAATTCTTAGCCTCAATGAATCCCTTTGTCATTTTTATGCAGATCAATGACAATAACTGAGTCCTGCAGCTTTGAAAATTCTTTTCTTTGTTCTTAAGCACAGAAGCCAGAAGGGGCTGTTATAATAATCTAGACTATCTGCAGCTATAAAGCCCATAGTGATTTTGCACAGCTTCTTTTTTGAATAATAATATCTTTCAAATCAGTCTTAATTAGAAAGAGTAAAGAATCAACCATGCTTCCCCATTCCTTGAGTTATGTATTTCAGTCTAGCTTTCAGCTCCCACTCAGTCTTTAAAATGCAATTATTGTGGTCCACATCTGATCACAGATTACATTCAGCTTTCAGATGGGGTAACACAGAAGCAATCATATAAGCCTGGAGGATTCCTCCTGTTTTAAAAATTGGTCCTGCTTTTTTAGTTCAGTTTACACACAAACTAAAGTTTAGTATTTATCCTGCTTTATACTCAACTGCTAAGTAAAAAAAAAAAAGGAAAAAAAAAAAAAAAAGGAAAAAAACCAGAGCAATTTTGGTTTTGTAAACACTATTCCTTCAAGTACAATCTAATTTTCAGTAGTTCTTATTCTTAGAATATTCTACTGTGGTACTATCTTTCCATTTTATTTTAATTATCTAATATGTGCTTAAGCCCCAGAAACTTAACATCTGACATAACTATGTCGAATGGTTCAACGATGCTGACAGGACTATCCCTTAAATTATTAGAGACACAGCTTGCTCCTACTTGATCTGGACTGATCAGATGTGTTGAATGGTGTGTATTTTCCTCTGTCAATAAACCAACTCAACAAATTATAACTTATGGACTAGCAAGCTGACTATAACCCTTTTGACTGTATCTCCCTAATCTAAGAGCTTCATGCTGATTCCTTGTCTCTTAGAAACAGAGAAAATAAAAAACATAAGTGGAGCTACCACTGTTTTGACCTTAAAAATCAAAGCAGACTCCAGGGTTTGGTTATTTGTTTTATTTTGTGGGATTTTTTTGGGGTGATGAGTTTTGGTTTTTTCTTTTTGTTTTTGCAGGGAGAGAAAAATAGCACCATTCCCATTTTATTGGCTGCTGAAATTTGTAAATAAAAATTAATCCAAATCTAGAAAAAAAATACTTATAACTACCAAATGATATGTTTCCTTCCTGTAGCTTACAGATTTTTCATTCATAAGATTCCATTGTTGATGACAAATCACTCATTATGGAAATACCACTGACACAACTAAAACAGTAAATGAAAATATTAAAGGTAAAAGTGTTTCTATAAAAAGGTTTTTTGTTTTCTCTCTAAGAAAGTGCTTTGTAGATTAATCTGACAACAGCTAGAATTAAGATACCATATAAACATAAACATAAGATATTTTTCTTAAGGTTTTAAACTGGAACAACATTTCATCTACTTATTCTTGAAATTTATTACGTACTGTATCTTTTTTCTGACTCCAAATGAGCAGCTTATTTTTAATGCATTGGATTCATCTGTGCTTTTGTATTTTTAATGTGAAGGTTAGAACAGAACAAATCCAGTGCACACAGATGCTAATTTTAATATAATGTTCTCCTACTTCGGGGACTTCACTAGTTGTGTGGCTTATCCAGTAATGCTGCTCTGACTTTGTAATTGACAGTAAATAATTCTCTGGCAGCCACGCGATTCCATTTACTGGAGGAAGCCATGCCATAATAAAGCCAATTCAATCTGAAGACAAAGTACTTCAGATATCTCAAATTTCTCTTCAGGAGCCAAATTAATACCACCTGCTAGACAGGGATAAGAGAAAGCTGATTTTTCAAGGTCATGTATTTCTTAGCATAGAGGTCTAGATATCATTTACAACATGGAAACCAAAAGGTCAAGAAGGATGAAAAGTGGCCACATACAGAAGCAATGAAACGTAGTCTGCAATATCTACAGTGGGCTATAGCTGATCACAGGGCAACTAAGTTTTGATCTTTTCTCTCTTTGCCTTCTCCTAAATCCTCACATCTTCCACATTGTTTTTTCCTTATGTTCTTATGATACATTATTAGCAAAAATTTCCTTCTAATATGAATTCCTTATAATATTTATGTACCTGGATATATCATATTACAGTAAGTTTCATATGACAAAAATACTGTATATTAATATAGATTACTTCATACTTTAAAGCTTGAAGGCTAAAATGACTAGTGTTATGGCCTTTAAATACAAGCATGTCAGTGGTGAGCTGCAGTGAGCAGCTCCTACATAATACATATAGAAAGAGCAAATAAGAGACAACAGGTAATGAACTAGCTTAAAGTGAGCTCATCTCAGTCCTTTACCAGGTAACCATCAAAATTCTTGCCATGCTTCTTCAACATGTATTGCTATGTACTCAGAATTACTTTCACCTTGGGAGGGCTGAACTGCAAAATTCGGGTATGCAGTCAACTAAACTCCTTTACAAAGCTGCCTGCACTGCCTAATTTGGGTAATAACTTCATAAATATCTATCTGGTCAATATTCAGAAACTGTAGCTTCCATGTGTTTTGAAAAAGATTGCAAAAAAGTTTCCAACTTTTTTTTTCCAGAGTAGTTGCATATTGAATATGAGATAAATATTTTACCCCTAATCATTGTAATCATTATTCACATGAGCACAAAATAATTTAACTGCAAGTCATAATAATTTTAAACCCTAAGGTAAGCTCATGTTTCAGATTCAGAGTTATATGAATACCCATTAGAGATTAAGAAGGAGAAAATAAAAGCTTTTTGGGTTTAAAGACATTGCTTTGAACAAACAAACAAAAAATCATCACAAAACAAAAAAAAAAACCCAAACCAGCTCATATTTTGCATACAAGACAAACATTACCCTTATCCAAAGACTATCCATCAAGTCCAGAATTTTACACTAGTCCTGTTGGTGCTCTCCAGTTACCCAACAGAATCTTATTTCCAGTACACAAATATGAATGTACTTTGATTTATTTTTCCAGGGAGTCATCAATAAAAATACAAAGTAGTCAAAAACAATCAGTCTTACCAATATATAAGCTACACATTTTAAATTCACTTTTCTTTCCTTCATTATTCTCTATACCTTCAGGCTTGCTTTACTCTGTTTAATTATTTCTCTGAACTCTATGCCTAAAACACTTGGCGAAGGCCCACTTTTATTATAAACTGACAGAATATTTAGTAAATATTTACCCTGAGTTTCATGTGAAAAAAGAAAGTCCATATGAAAACAAATACAGAGATAGAAAGATTTTCACATCACAAACATTACATATTCTGTGTTTTCTGCTGACTGTATAGGGAGCCTGGAAAAAACAACCTTATATTTCAGCCACCACTACAATGCACCACTACAAATCTCATCGTGCTGATTCAAGTGTGCTCTGAAATGTCAAATGAGCAGAAGTAAGTAGCTCAGCTGCAGCAGGTGTCTTCCATTCTCCTGCATCAACATTGAGCTATGTGCTTTGGCACAAAAGGCATAATCTCTGGCTTGGCCTCAGCCAGCTCATACAGTAGTGGGAAGATCTGGCACTCAACTTTGCAATAAGTGATGATATATGGGGATCTCTGTAACTTTTCTTTGGGATTCAGAAGTACAAATCCAAATTTGCAAGTCAGACTTGCACAACTGACTCATTATCATGACAGAAAGGGACTCCTTAGATGTCAAGAGCAGGAGGATAAAATACCAAAATGATTTTGTCACTGGTGGGCATGTTCTTACTTTTTAGTCACATTTTCCTCTCTTTTAAAACTATTCTGTGTTTCTGAATTTTAAAGGAGATAGATACAATGTTGCCAGAATACATGCACTCATAAGTAGCTAACAAGGCGTTTTCAGAATTCAAGCATACCTACGCTTAGTATTCTTCTAATTATAGTAAGAATTATGCATCAGAACCTCTTGGGAGTCTTCCCTCTTCCCACAAGGAATGACTTTTCTTCTTTTTGGTTGGTTGGTTGGTTTTGTTCTTGGTTGTTTTTAATGTTTGTTGGGGGGAGGGGTGTTTGGGTGGGTGGGTCTTCAGTTTTTTGTTGTTGTTTTGGGTATAATTATTATTAGCCTTCATTTTTTAACTAACCAACTTTAGAAATTTTATAATATTTGTCTGATTTTTCCTCTCTTGCTGTGGTGCAGTTATTAGTCAAGGTAAACCTGTTCTCTCATGTAAGGTGATAACAAATTAATATTGGACAAAGTGTTTCTTGGGACATAAGGACGATATGACCTTTTATTTTTTTCATACAAGTATATCTCAATCTATAGATGAAGCTTTAAAACCCAACACAACTGAATTTTATGTGAAATTCTACATCAGAATGGTCACTTTGGAAAAAACTAAAGAATGAAAAACAAAAACTAAACAAAACAAAAACAAATGAAAAAGAAATCCATGCAAAGTCAAAACCATAACCCTCAATTTTGAAGTTTCCAGGCTTTGATTTGGTCATATTAATATTCTTTATGATAAAATTCCAGTTTTACCTGCAACAAAAATTAGCAGAAAGAGGGAAATCATAAACTCCCTTTGTTTATCAATAAATGCCATCAATGACTGTCCTACCAAGAAGTTTAAAGTCAATGAAATCACAATTATCTTTTTAACGCTCATTTGTACCCTAACACACTGCCAACTTATTGAGCCTAGTTTAATAGCTAGGCTATTTAAAAAAAAAAAAATGCATCATCAGAGGGATGAACAGTCAGAAGACACTTGCCACTATAATGTTCTGCCAGAAGTGAGTTAGCAAAAAAATCTAACATGAGGAACAAAAAAACCAATTAGAATGAATTCAGAAAATATGGTTGAAGCACCTCTTTACTTCTTGCTTCAAGTCCTTTCCTGCTGAGAGTAAAACAACATGCCAGCAAGAAAGGCACGAAGAGCAGCTGGCAGCCCAATAACATACTAGAACTGTCAATGCTGTCCACATGGTTCTGCATGTGAGGTTTTTAGAGAATCCCGATACTGTAATCTGTAATGCATTGGTAAAAAAGACATCCCTTTTCAAGGCCATTCTCCACAGAAGAGAAATACATGGTTAATGCAAAGAAAAACCACTCTCCTTTATTTTTCTGTAAAACAGAAACCAAGAAGAAAATGTTGCAAAACCAAAGTAGTGCAAAAGATTATCTACACCTAGCAAAAAGTGTTTAGATGATACTCAATTAAAAGATAAGACCAATTAGAAAAGAAATATTAAAAAGATTATCACAAAACATGATTTTTAAGTTCCTTCTACTTTATAATTCACTTGTAATGGTTATGTTTAGAAAGTTTCACTTTATTATTAAGGTCACAACTAAGAATGAGGAAGCTTACAAAAAAACAATGTGATAAAAGAGAACAATGTGAATTTTATCATTAATTACTAATAATTGGACTTTTAATGCTGCTTTAATAGAAGTGATTATTTAATAAAGAAAATTATTACCACAATAAATAAATCTTATGAATACTTAAGTAATTTAATATACACTTTCATTGTATATTTGAATATATAAATGGAACTTTTTTCTATTTGTGTTAACATTATCTAAGCCAAGGGGTACATTTATACCTAGCTTTAAAAGAAAAAGATACATAGTCACTATGCCAAGCAAACCTTTATTCAAAAGGCTTTTGGCCTCTCTCTCTCTTGTACAAAGTGGATGCAGTTACTTCATATTTGACCACGCTTTTTGCACTGATTATTTTTTCACATTTTATATATATGTGTATATATATATAGAGAGAGAGAGAGAGAAAGAGCGAGTGAAATTTAGGTTCTGCTTTTAAAAGGGCTTAGAGGCCATGCCTGATGGAAAGACAAACTTAGATGTTAAGAAGGCTTGAACAGAAATGTATTTTCTTCCCCCTCTTCCTTGCAAAATGTAATCCATTTCCTCACTCTCTAAGATGTATCACAGATAAAGCAAAGTATGCCAGGCAGAGTGATAGTGAATATTTGACATAAATTTAAGCCAGGAAAGGTAAATTCCTACCCAAATCCAAACAACTTGTAACTAAGAAAATGCAAAAAAGAATTTCTGTATGTTAATTTGAAAATGCCAAAAAATCTAATTTAAAACATTGTAAGAGAATGTGGATTTCTTTGAGTGGAAAAAAAAAAAAAAAGGTTGTTCAGTAAAACATTTTTGTGGAAAGATTTCTATGGGGATGAGACATAAATTACTGTATACCTACAGTGTTTATTTAGAATTCATCTTTTCTGAAAAGAACTCTGTTCAATACATGTTCTGTGTAATTGCTCTTTCCATATGTCTATTCAAATCCTCCATTGTAGCTTATGCTTCTTTAGTTTATCTTCCACCTTCAATGTTGTTAGAATATGCACAAAATAAGTAAAGTTCAATTTCTACTCAGCAAATTATCTGTCTCACAAGGGCCATTGTAGAAAAAGTAATTAACACTTCACATATTACCTGCTCTGTTTTTAACTTTAATGAGCTAGTCCTGGTGGGTTGATCCTGGCTGGATACCAGCTCCCACCAATGCCACTCCATCACTCCCCTCCTCAGCTGAACTGGGGAAAGAAAATATGAGGAAATGCTTGTGGATCAAGAAAAGGACAGGGAGAGATCACTCACCAGTTACTAAGAGAGGCAAAACAGGTGCAACTTGTGGAAATCGTGGTGCAGTTCTTCAGGAACAGCCTGCTGCAGTCTGGGTCCCCTGCAGAATCACAAGTTCTGCAGTAAACCTGCTCCAGCACGGGCTCCTCTCTCCACAGGGTCGCAGGTCTTGCCAGGAGCATGCTCCAATGTGGGCTTCTTACAGGATCACAGCTCCCTTGAGGAATTCCTCTGCTCCAGCATGGGGTCCTCCATGGGCTGCAGGTGGAGATCTGCTCCACCACGGACCTCCATGGGCTGCAGGGGCACGGCTTGCCCCACAGACTGAAGGGGAATCTCTGCGTTGGTGCCTGGATCACCTCCTCCCCTCCTTCTGCATTTCTTATCATACAATCATAAATCATAAAATCCTCATCATAAAATGTTATACTTTAAACTAGAAAACAGACATGAAACTAAAAATTAATTCATTAGTTTCTACAATACATACTAGTTGGATACAAATGAAAGTTCTTACCTGTTCATAAGAAATAAAGAAAAAAACATTATAAATAAATACTTCCTGACTTATCACAACTCAGCTTCGATTCGTGGTTTTACTGCCTGCCATAAGTCCAGGGTTCAAAAAAAAGAGACAAATTAAGAGGTCATTTCACTCCCATCCACAGGTCCATAATACTTTTTTTTGGCTGGTATTGTAAACCATGTGATTATTAACTCTTACTATCTTAATACCTGCCTGCTACAAGGACATTATCAATGTACTCAGTGCAGTTCACTAAAATGTCATCAGGTCATAACTAACTACTGTAGGTCATTCTTCTCCTGACCTTCAGCACATCTAATCCAACATCCTGGAGTCAACAGCACCCATTATCCTCGGAGCAATCCTCTGGGATGTTTGGTCTACGATTAAGAAAATGTAATGGATGAAGCATTAACAAATATGCCAACAAACCCACAAGAGAAAACAACCCAGATGTTGGCCAGCATGAAAATTTGCAGTGTGCTCCTCTTAAAGTCACACATAAACAGCAAACAAGACTTTGTAGAAGACAAAATTTGAGTATCTAAAATTAACATTTTGTATCTCTTGCTGCTGCCTAGCACCTCTTATTTGCTACAGTTTGCCACCAGTAAGCGCTATTGTTTGAACATCCATTTACCCTCCTTTCCTCCATTCATTTACCTTCTCTTCCAAAATTCTAATTAGATTTTACAGCGCTTGTGTAAAGTGAAGATATTTTTTGGAAGGAATACTTCATAGTCTGCCATCTTTGTTGCATAGGTAATTTTAAAAGAGAAGCTCCTATTTAGTCTCGGGAAAGAGTCAGCCATGATTGAATTGCAATATAATTAGTTTTCAGAGCTACTGACTGCTAAATAATTAACTGATTTTCAGAAGCTAGCCAATCCATAAATTTTGCTACACAACTTTCACAGGTGTATTGTAAGCTGCAAGTGGGACACTCTCATTCCTTTTTCACACTATCCATGATTTATATAAATATGTCCATATTCCTTTAGCACTAACTTAACCCTGACAGGTCACTCTGAAGACATCATTTCAGCAAGACTTATATATTTTTTCCTGACAAAATTTTAAATAGCAACAAAGGTTTACTGAACCCCTTTTCTTACAGTGTCTAATCAAGGATTGATATGAAGAAGAACATTTTTTTCCTTTCAACTGTGTCGTGGTTTAAGCCCAGCTGTAAATCTGCCACACTGTCATTAGCTCACCCCCCACCCTTTCCTCCCCCCTCTCCTGGAGGGATGGGAGGGAGAATCAAAAGAATGTAACTCCCACAGGTTGAGATAAGAACAGTCCAGTAACTAAGGTATAACACAAACCACTG
>JAOEHX010035200.1:0-37143 GCA_025448015.1 Bolborhynchus lineola
CTGCTCCCTAATTCTATCTGTCATGAACTATAATGAGACTCAGTATTAAAATAGAAAACTCTGGTAAGGTCACCAACTGTAGCTTTAGTCCCCAAAGCTCTCACGCTTCCCCCTTGCGTGGCATCAAGCACCTTTTCCACCCCACCTTGGCTGCAAGGTGCTCCTGTCCAAGACTGTCCCCGGATGAGGAGCACAGATAACTCAAACACCACCCTTCCTCAGCCTGTCTTGCAACACACACTTTTCACATGACATACTACAGCATATCAACAGAGCAAAGTAGATGAGTTCACCGCTTTACAAGTTATAACATTTGCAAAAATCATGTATCAATCACCTATTTCTTGTTAGTACCTTTTTCTAATTCTTTTCTAGGCTACTCTCTGGAGCCACAGGATGCTTTAACCTATCCAGGGTTTATCACCTTCCATTTCCTCTCAATATATAGGAATAAAAGCAAATAGAGGCAAAGCACTGACAACTTAAAGGTTCTCAATCCCCTTTTCCTGCCTGTCCAAGATGATACTTCCCTCCAATCCCTGTTCTTGCCATGCAGCTTTTTCACTTTACTTAAGTGGAACATAATCACTGTGTTTAAAGCCCCACTCAACTTCCCAAGAGAATATTTAAGCTCTTCATCATACACAATTTCTTACAACTCCTTCATCCTAGCTTTCAGTAATCCTACCTATTCTATCTCATAGAATCACAGAATAGTTTGGACTGGAAGGGACATCATCAACTAGATCAGGTTTCCCAGAACCACATCTAGCCTGGCATTGAATGTCTCCAGGAATGAAGCATCTACCACCCCTCTGGGCAACCCATTCCAGTATTTTATCACCCTCATTGTAAAAAAATTTCTTACTCAAGTCCAGGCTGAATGCCCCCTCTTGGTTTGAAACCAATACCCCATGTCCAATTGCAACAGGCCCTGCTGAAAAGTCTCTCCTCATCTTTCTTATAAGACCCTTTTAAGATTTAAAAGGTTGTAATAAGGTCTCCCCAGAATCTTCTCTTCTACAGGGTGAGCAAGCCCAACTCTCTCAGCCTTTTCTCACAGGAGAGGTGCCCCAAACCTCTGGTCATTTTTGTATGCCGTCTCTGGGCTTGCTCCAACAGGTCCATGTCTTTGTTGCTCTGACTCCAGAGCTGGACACATTACTGTCGGTGGGGTCCCACCAGAGCAGAGTAGACAGGGAAAATCACCTCCCTTCACTTCCTGGCTGTGCTCCTTTGGATGCAGGCCAAAATACAATTTGCCTTCTGGGCTGCAAGCACACACTGCCAGCTCATGTCCAGCCTTTTATCCAGCAGTACCCCCAAATCCTTCTCTTCAGGGGTACTCTCAATCCTTAATCTCTCATTTTGTATTAATATCAGAGGTTGGCCTAACCCAGGTGAAGGACCTTGCATTTGACCCTATTGTATGCACTGTCTGGGAGGGGAGGAAGGAGGGAGAGCCCAGAGGGCCTTAAGTCTTACATCTAGATAAAGCTACCAGGAGATGATACCACTCAAGACGCACTTTAAGCAGCCAGAAGACAGCATGTAATGAATACCATGGATTTAATGGTGTATGTTTGAACAGACAGTTCTCCAAAGCTTTCTATTACTTGTTTTAATATAAAGCCTTGCAGTACCCAAGCCTAGCTAGCTGCAGTGGATCAGACCCACAGCAGCTGTACCTTCCTACTCTCAGAAAGGGTGGGAGAAACTATCTTGCTTGCTGTACAGAAGGCCAGCTTCTTATTTGAAGAGACGTGTCATGCTGTAAACATTTCTGGTGGAGCTTGGGTTATCAGCACTTGTAAGAAAACCCTAATGAAAATAAATTGTTATGTATTTACCCATATGCTGAGGAGCATATGGCTAATGCACTTAGACACTGCTAATGAAGTTAAGACTCAGCTAAATTTGTTGGCTCATGGATAACAACTGTTCTCAACAACCAATCTGAGCCCACTACAGTTTTAGCATTACAACTGATACCTGGCTATTATTATACATACTGATCCTGCTGACACAGAAAAACTGTTTTCTGAAAACGGATTTCTCCACATTGCACTAAGAAGGTGAGCAGCATATATACCACCACTAAACTCTAGATTTACAGGTCATGTAAGCAAGTTACAACTTACTTAAAACAACAGAGATTGCTCTTATTCACTGCAGCCCTGAGTCTATTCCTTTATTTTTTCTAATTTCAAGGACTAGAAGATTTTATTTAGTTCAATCCCATTCTCTCCAGGCCAGTGCCACACTGATGTGACTATAGCCAAAACTGAACAGAAGAAAACCACACCTAAGAAATATTCCTAACTTTTTAAGTCCACATGTGGAAGGCCATTAAGTTTGCTACAACAGTTACAGGAGTCCTCCTATTCAATAATATCATTACTGCCCAGTTCTTCAAGGTGAAACTCCCTATTTCTTGTGGGAATCCTACTCCTTGTGCACGATCACAGAGATCCTGGAGTCCAAGGTAAACCCCATTTTAAGTGATTACCCTGGGTTTATTTGTATGCTACTACCACTGCAACTATACATTATCTTTACTCTCTTAACCCCACTACCGTGTAGCATGGCTTTTAACTGTTGCTACATGTCATGCCAGAGCTGGCTTTAATTTAGCAGTACATGCTGCTTAAAGAGCAGGCTATGTAGCAAACTCCAGAGTTATGTGATGAACATGCAAATGTCCTCTCTAAAAGACACAACACACGGCAAACTTCTCCTACACCATTCTTATGAGCCAGGTGCCATTTAAATGATGCAGACTCCTCCTCTGATGGATCTTGGGTAGTTGTTTGCCAGCTGTCACCAAAACCCCATCACAGAGCAATGTTTTTTGTGAAAGATGAAATGAAACAATAGAGAAGCGTCTTGCAGTGCTACTATATTGAGAACCCACTTTACTCAGACACCTTCATTTATAAACCAGAGTTCAGACCTGGCATTAATTCACAACCCCATTCACCCTGTGAACATTGCCAAACTATTTAGTCTCCCTCCAGCCTTCAAGCAGCCCAGTCTGTTAAAGACAGCAGTGATATCAGCCTCCCCAAATCTACCACAGAAAGTCCCCATAGAAGCTGCTGAAAGTGTTTTACTATAACCTGATGGAAAGACCTATGTCATTTTGCAGGTGGGTGAAAAGCAGGCAAAGCAAGAGATTTGCTTACCCAGACAATAAGAAAGCTTTGTCCCAGTCAGACTTGCCCAAAATCACATTGGGTGTTTGGGGAACACCAGGAGCACGATCAGAGAATCTCTCTTCTCCCTCACTGTGCTGTCATGGGGAACCATCATCCCTTTTCCACCTAATTGGTGAGCCCTTCACATACATCTAGCAATTGCCTCTTCACCTCACCTGTGCTTAATGAGGCAAGCATAAAGTATGCCAGAAGGAATCACCAAAACACAGCTTAAAAAAATAATACCAAAACCATGATGTTGCCCATCAATGAAGTCTGTGTCTCCTTCTAGGGGCATCTGCTGAGGTCTAGAGAAAACACTCGCCCAGCTCTGCTCAGCAAACAGATGTCAGAACTGCACTAGGAAGAAGCTAATGCAGTCCACAGCCATTCCTTGGAATAAGAAAGGGACCTGTTTCTTCCCTCACAGTTAAAGCAGTATAGCCCAAAAGAGCAAAAGCACCTGTCAAGACCACTGCCACCTTCATCACTTCACCATTATTCACCAGCAAAGCAGCAATGATTCACCCCTATTTTTTCTGTCACGTAAAAGCAGCCATTTTCTTTGTGTATCCTAGTACCATCCCTCCAGCTTCCATAACCACTAAAGTTGACATGACATTTAGAGATGCCTAGCAAACAGCTATTGGAAGCGTCAAGTGCAAAAAAGCTGAGGACATTACACCTCTACAGAAAGAGTTTCTGAGGCATTTGCACTGCTCCTCCAGAGGCAGGGTCACCCTGCTGGGAACTCAAACTCAGGGTGATGGGGTGAGCCACAGCACAGCTCCACCAGATGCTCTTCTGCGATGCCAGAGGCCCAGCTCTTACCAAAGGGTGCAAACAGCATTTATTCAAGTGGCAGACAGGTAACTATGATGTCTTCATTTTCCTGCATTAGGTTCCCACAAACAGGCACTGCACTGACTTTGTCAGGGTACCTGACAACACTAACATCTGATCAAAGCAGGTAGCAGAGAGTACCAGTTGAAACTAGGAATATACATGTATTTGAAGGGGAGACAGACTGGCTTTATAGGCATATGAATATACACATAAAATCACATCTAACCCCAGGTTTTCTGTCACACTGCAGACTATGACATTACTAGGTTTAGATCTGCACCACATGTATCCATGTCACATGAAATGCATGCATGCATAGGCCTCCCAATCAAGGTGCGTATGAGGGGTGTTTCCAGGACACAAGAATAGACGCAGAGTACCCCATGAGGTCTATTTCGGCAGTGAGCAGCCCATGGCAGATGCACACAGTCAACTGGGGGAGATAAAGACAGATTATTTGGCGATGCCACTGCAGCCCCTTCTGGTTCCCCACAGATAGCTATCAAGTTGCAAAACACATGCTCCCTATCCTACTCCTCTCTTGGTTATCTGCTCAAAGCAGCACCAAAGCACTGTTAGTGTAAGCCATATTATTCTTGTAATTAACTAAATCCAGGACCACAACCTATCTCACAGCTCCTCTTTTTCTCTTCTGTTTCCCCCGCCTCTATTTTCACCTCAGCATTTGCCTTTCTCCAACCTTGCTTGGATTTACATGCTGTGTCATTAAATTCCAGAACAGTAAACACTGCAGCCACTCTCTCTAAGCACTGACATGCTGCTTTCTAGGCTGAAAATTAGACAGGGAGTTAATTTCATTCCTGCAAGGACCCTGCTTTTTATTTTTATGTCCAACCCAAAGGATGCTTTTGGCAGATGCTTAGGAAAAAGATCATGATTGCTCTCCATTTCTTCCCTGCACTCCCCCTTTCTCCACACCCACCCATCAGCCATAAAACAACACAGCCTAGCCAGATCCCAAACTGAAAGCAAGACAAAGCACCCACACAGACCCCACTTCCATTCAGCAGAAATGGGCCACTCTGGGGCAGCCCAGGATCTACAAGTAGGCCAGACAGAAATAAACAGAATAAACAAAGAGTATCTTGTCCAAGCAGAGAGGGGCTAAAGAGAGTGGTGTCTTTCATTAAAATGCAAGGCAGGGATACAAGCACACAGCCAGTCAAAACCTTCACTGGAGCTTGCTATGAGTAATAGGAGGAAAGCAACACACGATCATGCCGTTATAAGAACCCAAAGCACATCACCCAACAGCACACAGGGCAAAACTGTATATCCTGCCTACCAAGAACCAAAACAAGCAGCCAATCACACACCTACCACCACCTCAAACATCATGAAGAGATGTGAGCCCCAAGGCTGCAGCAGCACGGCGCTGCTCCCAGAAAGGCTGAGTAGGGAGCAGTGCACACAGGTACACAGGTACAGTACCAGGCGACCAGAGCCGTGCAAATGTCAGAGCCAATGACATTTAAATGCAGCTTGGCTGCCTTTTCAGAAAGGAGATGTGAAAGGGGGAGAAAAAGCACTGCACAGCCATAGCAAGTGTCTGCTGTGGCTCTTCAGACAGAAGGGTAGTGCAGTGCATGTGCCTTTTAAGTTTTCAGAGCATCTGTCACATAATAAAACCATTAGCCTGGGAATTAATAGGAGAGTTTTGTTTAGTTTTTCTGCAACCTGCTGCTCCAAAACCCATGCAGACCCATATGTGAAAGTCCATGCTGTGTAGACTCTTGCGTGTCCCATTACACAGCTATTACAGACAAACCTTGTGTTTTTCCACAGACTGGCTGGAAAAATGCAGGATGTGGAGAAGTGGGGGAACGGTCGGGAGTTCCTAGCAAAGCAGTGGTCTCTCTGACTGCTGCAAGTCTGCTTGGTTATTGAGAAAATTGAACATGCTGCTCTTTTTAAACAATTTAATCATATTTACTATTACATCAGACTTACCCACCACAAACTGTTCTCATGCAAGGGAAGAATTTTTAATCTAATATCTTGGACTCTGATAATTTCCCAGCTGCAGAACTGCAATAATTTCCTATCTTCTCTTTTTTGAGATAAGTTGATTAACTTGGATATGTTTTAGTTTCAGGGTGTGATTATCTCCCTTTATTGTGCTTGAGAGAGGAGGGGCGAGTTACAGTAAAATGACTTTGTTTTCCCCAAGTCAGCTTTTAAAATCTGCTTCTCTGTGATAGAGATATGTCTTTTCTGTTGCATTTCCCTTGGCCCCTTAACTTTCAGCACTTCCTTTTCCTCTCTCACAGATACTGTATTAACAGCAACTCTTATTTTACTCAAATAAAATGCACTGTTTGAGAAATCCCCAAAATAACTCTTTCAAAGTAATACCATCGGAGAAAACACTTTCCTGTTTAAAATAAAATTGAAGGTTTATGAAAAACCTCACAATCTAGCACTATTGGTCAAATCCCGCTGGCATTGTTCATTTGTTTTCAGGCACACTTACAGAAGAACAATAGCCAAAAAAGAATGATGCTCTATTCACACAGTGGAGCAAAATAGGAACTTCTGTTCACTTCAGTAGAACTGACTTACACTCAAGTAGAGGGAAAAGACAAACAAATCCTTGAATTTATGCCTTTCAAATTGAAAAATAGTTTACTCCCACAATTTTTAGGAGCTTTTAATATTTCATATTTTTTTCTTAAATCCCAGGTCCTAGATTTTCTTGATTATGTCAGAGGGAAGGGGGTGTGTGTGTGTGTGTGTTGTTTTCCCCCTCTCCCATCTTCCCCCCTTATTCTTTTTTCCTTAAGTTTCTAGCAATCATATTCTAGGAGAACTAGAAACCATAAGAAGAGGACATTTTTTGGACCAGAAGACTGTATACATTAAGATGTCTAAATTTCCCTTTTTCTTCTAGATCCCTCTGTTGTCCAGGGCTTTTCAACCTGAGTTGACTTGCAGTCCAATTTTGACACTGAAAGAGTATGAATGACACATACACAGGTTCCTATACAGCACATATAGTAGTGGGAGTGTGGCTCCTGTGTTTTCTTTTCATGACCTTGGCAATACCAAGGAGCTGGTCTACTTAAAAGAGAGACTCTAAAAATGCCAGTTCAGTGAGAAGACATGGTTGCATAAACATACAAGTGGCAAGAACTTTTTAACATTGTGGATGTAGCAACAGAACAAATCGACATTTTGCAAATTCCTATTAACAAAAAAAGAAGTCACCTCAGCCCCAAACAAATCACTGCTTATGCACAGCTGTGCCCCTCGCAGCTAAGCCTCTAAATCCATCCTCACTCCTAGGATGAGCAACCTCTGGTTCTAACCTGCAGGGGAAGGGAAGGTGGAAGTTGTCCTCTGACTGCAGTGAGAGCACTCATGTCCCTGAAAACTCTCAGAGAACAGCCTGCAGTATAAAAGCAGCTCTCCTATTACCAACATGTTGCTATGGGCACTGCTTCTAGGAAAGCAGCCACAGGAGCAGATCTAGAAAACATGGCAAAATATTTGAGGGAAGAAAGAAAAATTACAAAGAGCCTGGGCTCATCCCTGTCCATTCCTACTGGTAATCATAGGACTACAGGGAAGATGGATAGTGAAATGCAAGGACATACAGCCTCTTGAGGCTTGTGGCTCTGCATCAATCAAATGGTCCAAAAAGGGTATTTCAAAACCCTGCATGGAATTAATAATTCTTGGCAATCCAAGATATAATTTATCAGCTACCTTTAACTACTTTTTTTTGCTAAAAGTAAGTAGGATCAAGTTTAAGTCCACTTAATGCAGGCTAATGACGCAAAGTTAATGAATGCAATTCTGGTAATGAAATTTGCTTAACACATCATAGGTAACAGTTTGCAAAACTTTCCACTTGTCTGCTGGTACAGAGCAAGCCTATCTACAACATATCAGAATGGCTTCATCTCTAGGCACTTTTTCTTACAGCATTAGCAGGTGACTAATGATAACTGGATTTTGTCACCAAAGAACTACAGAACAAGTAGCTTCATGTCATCCAGCTGAGCTGAAACCAGAAAAGGAAGGATGAACTGGTCTGTATTCCACACCACCAGCACCCCCGGTACATTGGAGTCACTCTGTCAACTCCAGTTCACATTAATCAAGAGCACATCAAGTCTACCTTTCATGCTGTTTTCTAAATGAAAACAGATGTACATGTAAAACTGAAATTTAAATGGGTTTTACCTAACAATGAGTCAGATTTTGACAGTGTAATAACTCTGAAGACTAAGGTAAGAGGCACTATGTTGTCATTAATAATTCAAATCTCAGCATGGATATCAGTGACCATGCACCTAAAAGAAGAAACTGGGCAGCAGTTGAAGTTAGCTCAGATTCCCTGAAAAGTTGTTGGACTACAACAGAGACACACTACAGAGATTTCAGTGTAAGATTCAACCAGAGAAATGGCAGCTCCTCATTATTAGTAGGTTTTGGACCCTCAGAAGCATTACTGAAATTGAGCAAGGAACAAAACCACAGCATTGGCAGACTAATGAAAGGGTATGGGTGAGAAAAATAAGAGAATGAAATCTAAAGGCAGAATTCCAATACTTCCCCTTCTTTCCTCTTCCCAGTCCCAGTATGTGGGACACAGGGTGACAGAGTTCAGTGGTACCCTAATGCCAGTTACTGCTCAGAAGCAAGTAACTTTACAAGCTTTAGAATAAATGTGTACAATCAGCAAAGGCACAAACAAACAGAAAGGTCGTAGGAGCCAAAACCACTCAGAACAAACCAGTTTGGGCTAGTTAATATAATCTGCTCTATTCACATAACTAAATTTGCTTCACTGAGGGCATGAACTTTCTTGGAAAAGCTCAAGTAATTAACTGCAGGAGTTTATGCCTTTTTTTTTCCACTCAAGTTTACTTTACCCTGAAATTATTGCTGCTTGCACTCAACTGCTTCCATCAATTGACACAAAAAGCTGAGGTTTGCTTGTTCTTTCTAGAGGGAGATGCTTGAAGAGATGGAACCATTGAAGTGTACTATTTCAATTCTTCCTACCTCCTGTCCACTCATCCCATCACTTCAGCTAGATACAAAGAAAACTATATCTTACCTCCCTGAAAAAGAGCAGGTTACCAATGAAAGGAAGAGTTGGAGGATGTCGAATCCCTACTTTGCTTAGTTTGGAGAATGCAGATGTGGAGTACCTGGAAAAAGTAAGGTAGAAAATTAATTTTGGATCTTGTAATGATAGGACTTACCACAGTAATTAGTTCAGATGGCTTGCCTGGATTCAGAGAAAATGCTTTCTGTGTTGACCAAATAGACCTGTCAATGTGGTGACACTGCCCAGTGGCTCCACAGGTCACAGAAATGAACACATAAACAATGGCGCCTCAGAGAGGGCAAGCAAATGGACTCAAAAAGAAGGCCTGCCAATTGAGCAGTGGCAGTAGAGAGCTGTTCCTGTTCCCACAGAGGGTCTTATAAGTCAGAAGTGACTCTTCAAAGCCACAAGAGGCTACAAACAAGACCAAAACAGGCATTCAGGGTTTGACTAGTGTGGCAAATCTAGGAAAGGAACAAGAAAGATCTTCAGATTATTGTTTTCTTATTTTTCCACCACTGCTGCCTATACAGATCACAGAACAAGAATTCAAACTAATCTCAGTTGTGCATGAGCCAAGACACTCAGTATGTTCAAGTCCAGCCTAGTATTTGGGCCAGATATGCTGATTAAGTGATTTTGCAGCTGCCAGTCAGCAAATTAAACAAGTATAAAAACTACAGGGAAACAAAACCCAGGCTGGAAAGCTTCATGCATCCCTTGTTTCGGATGAAACTGTGGCATGTTGACAGAGACAGTACTGGGAAAAAATAAAGAAAGCAAAAAACCCAAAAAGAAAACCCAAAGTCTTTTTTTTTTTCTTCCTGCCCTCCTCCTTTCTTAATACAAACAATGGATTTATGTCAGTGGACTTCAAGTAGTGAAACTTGACAGAGGAGGAGCTAACAGCAGCAGCTTTAATTAGCTAGACACAGTTATACTGAATACTATCACCAGAAAGATCAAGACAAAAGATCTTTAAGATTAATAAAAGGCTGTGTCTATATTAAGACCTTGGCTCAGAGCAATAATACAGTTTCAAAGCTCTCCCTCTGCACAGGGCCCTATGTCCATAACAGTTTCGGCACATGCAACTACACTTTTTTGACAGAAAACTGAACTTGAAGCTTTGTCCCAATCCTTCATCTCTTACCACGGCAGGTCTGAACTAATAAGCAGTCCTGCAGCTTTGAACCCCAAGTGAAGAAAAACTGTTTAGTCCTGGGGAGCAAATTAAATCTAGTCCAAAATAAAAAACTGAACTGCATATAATGCAGTGGTCACAATATCAACTGCTTTAGTCTAAGTCTATTGGATCTGCAAGTCATCTGAATGACATAATGGAGGGACAGCAGTAGTGCCCTCAGACCTTGGTGGGCTCATTTCCTCTTAATTCCAGCCTTGTTGACCCTAAAGACTACGCTAGCCCATCACTATGACTTGGACCTCTCCTCCTTGAGGTCCAGTAATTGACATATTCTTCATTTGAAATGCCCTACATGACTCAGTAAGAAATATTCTCGTATAATTTAATGGGCAAACAGCACACAGTTCTTGGGGGCCAGGATAGAGAGGGGAGAGAATAGAAAAGTTTATGTCAGAAAATGGGCCTTTCCTCCAGCAGGAGGGAAAGGGAAGAATGGTATTGTGAAATTAAATATATAAAATTAAGAGAATTAAATCTCATATGACCAGCAAAGCAGAATGGGACTTAAGTATCAAGTCACTAGCTTTTTTATAATTCTATTTCCCCAAGAGGATTTCCCGCAGCACACTATCTACTCTCTTAATGGGAATCTGTGAAAACATTTTAGAAAAATCATAATCAGAAGACAGCAATTTGATCTTCTTTAAACAGCAACTTTTTTTTTTAAGGGGCAGCACAAACCTTCACAAACACAAACCCTTCCATAGAAATAACGTTTCTTCAGTCTACGCAAAGGCACTATTTCAGCATGCCAGAGTATCATGGAGTACAGGTACAGAGGTTGACATTTATTGCGTATCTTATACATATTATCGACTTTCTGGCTACTTAAAGAAAAAAAGTGAGGTTTTCCTTATTGAAAAGGCAAATACTCTCGGGGGAAAAATGTTTTACCTTCAAGATGACAGAAAAGTCTACACAGTATATTTTCTTTCCCAAAGAGAGAATTTTTTGCTGCTGTTTGAAATCTTCCAAAAGTGTCTTTGTGTCACAGAAGAGTCCTCATCTTCAGCATGTAAACAGTGGAAAAAAATGAAAATCTCTCTCAGTGGAAACCCATCAATTTTGTGGCATTTTATCCTGGATGTTTTCACTGTAAAATAACATGGCAGATCACAAAACACCAGGCTGGGCTACAGTCAACTGCTAATTTCACTATGGACTGGACACCCTGTAGACTCCTAGTCTTCATGTACGGCAAAGTGAAAATTAACTGCAACAGAGCCTTAAACTACACAAAAGTAAACAATGTGACCAAATATTTAAAATGGAGCAAAACTAATGAGCACAGTGCACCCAGTTTCACAAGGCAACAAACACACGAACTCTGAAGGCTTCTGAACGTTACTGGCAGCTCCTCACAACTGAGGATTTGCTTTCCTTTTTCCCCTCCTAATGTGGTTTTCTGTGATGCATTTTGCTCACTTACCTTTTGAAAACCTACTTCAAACGTAAGGAAACACAAGTACTGCAGACAGGTTTCTCATTGAAATATAACAATGAAAGGGTCTGGCCAGCAGGAAAAAAAAAGAAATCTCGTCAATAAACACATTAGCTCTACCCTATGATTTTACAGTATTTCCATTATTCTTGAAATATCTGCAGTTTTGCAGAAAAGGAAACAGTATGCAAGTTGTTAGACTGACTGGGCTGCATGCGCAGAAGAGAGAAGATTCAAAACTGCACATAGGTAACCTTGACTTTGACTATTTCTAATGTAACAGCTTACTTTCTACAAACTTAAATATTAGATGTTTGGTGTTTTTATCCCTACCTCTACAATACTTAACTCATTCCTACCAGTTTGGATGTGGGAAGAGTGAGAAAGGAGTGGGTTAGAGGACTCTTTTAAAAATAAATAAGACTGTCCTGCATGACAAGCAGTGAACACCAGTAATACATGAATCTGACATCTTCACAGCACAAACCAAGCCTTGTCAGCCAGAAGTACCCAAATGGGCCAGTTTCTGTGATTCAACTGCTGGGAGCACCTAGGACATACACTTGGCCTGTAACTCTCAGAGCTGTGAGCAAAGCGCATGGGGAAAACAGTAGTCATGTTTTGTTGCTGGGAAGGGGAGGTAAGCTATAAGCTGGAAGAGTGCAAACTAGCAAGGCTGCCTTGTAGGCAGGCACAAGACATTTGTCTGAAGAAACTGCACATCCAAATTAAATAGTTCCACACCTGCACCATCACCAGCTGGAAGTCTCATTTCTCACTCTGACGCTTAACATTTCTGTATTAATTTACCAAAAAAATTAATCTGATATCAGCCAACCTCCTGCTGTTGCTGTGGGTGCATGCTAAGGGTTGAAGTCAAGCCAATAGGCTGAGTCAAATGTAAAATCTAGAAATAGAAGAGATAATGAGAGGTGACCAAAATGACCAAAGATATCAAACAACTTCTGTGCAAGGAATAAACAAATAGACTATAATCTTAATCCTGGAAAAAGAAGCAATTGATGGAGGATATAGTAAAAATACTGACCCTGAAAGCTTAGAAAATAAAGAATTATTACCCACTATTTAAAGCCAAAATAAAAAAAAAAATAAAATAAAATCCACAAATGAACATTCAGGTGTCAGGATTAAAAACAAAGCCCTTTTCCAAGAAATCAATATACTAACTATGAAACTCCATGTAATGGGATGCTGTCTATTCTAGAATCTTAAAAAGCTTCCAAAAGTAATTAAATAAATTAATGAAAGGGGGGGGAAATAAAAAAAATAAATCAGCAGACACTTTTAATTTGTGATTTAACAAATGTAAGAGACACACATGGAAAAGATTAAAGGGAAGGAGGGAAAATTAATCAAATTTATTTTCCTAAGCAGGGAACTAGTCTGTAAGCTTCCAAAGGCAGAATAAGAGATTAGACTGTTATAAAACCTAAGAGATAAAACCTCAGACACTTCAGTTTTCTTAAGAGGAAGAGAGGAAGTAGTATCTGCACACAGGGAGGGGCATGCAAAGGATAAAACTGATGGCAGCAATATTTACTGCACAATCTAGCACATTCTTACTCAAAGGAGAAACATACCCTAATATTTACACACATAGGGCTTCCTGCACAACTATTAATTTAAAACCTTGGCATCATATTTTGAACAAAGTGACAAGACATCAAAAGGAACCAGAGGAACAGCAGTAATGAAGTAGATCAATAAACAATTCAGTAACTCTTTGAAGACATTCAGATGGCCTCTCAGAGCTAGATGCTCTCTGTATATATTAAACATGACTGTTAAAAGAAACTTAACATTCCAAACACATTCCTGTAGGCCAACATGGCAGATTTAAGCTTTCTGAAATACAAACTTCTTACTATAAAACACCATGCAAAAAAATGAGAAAGACTTAAAATCAACAGATAATTAATGTAAGTTGCAATGGATATGTAATCAACAGAACTAAGCTGTCTGCCCAGCCAGGTCAGTACTGATCAGCACCACAAGAAAAAGTATTACACAGCCTAACAATAAGTGCAATCAATTTGTGTAGCAGATAACATTACAGTTTCCAATTCTGCATCACAGAGTTCAACACACTATTGAAACTACCCCAAAATTTCTCTCAATAAAGTATGTCATTCCTTCCACATCTAAGTAATGTGCAATCTAATAATATCTGAAAGCTAGGACACTCGGAGATAAAAAACTGATGTTATTTAATGTCATTGTTGAGAGCTGGGAGTTGCTTTGTTTTCCCACTCAGTCTTCCAAAATAAAGTATTGTGCTGAGATAATGGAAATCATTCCTACTAAACAAGAGATAATCATCATGTATTTTCACCCATTTGCTTCTATTTACATATACCCATCCAGTTAACATTGGCTTGTATTTTGCCCACAAAGTAGTGACAATATGCAAAATAACAGTAACCTCCCTAACATTACAATGATTGCTCACATGAAAATATAAAAGCATCCCCGGGAGCACTGCCTAGATAGCACAGTCTCACCAAAACATTGATGTCATCCTCAGACTGGCTACAAAGTTGAGACTTTCTGCTCTTAGCCCTTGCTGGGAAATTTTGCGTTATGAATACTGCAGCACCCTCCCTGGAGAGCTGCCATCACATACATCTTTCTTCTAGTCTAATGCTCAGGATATTTATGATAATGATTTTCTATCTGGTCCTGTTCTGACAGAGGAACATGCAGAACCTAAGTCTTGCAAGTGGAGAGTATTGCAACCAAAGTGGATAGCACCCCAAATGGATACAACCTCCTCTAGCAATTACCTCCAGAAAGTGTATTCACTAAGAGAGAAATAAAACAAAACAGCAAATCAAATCAGCTGTTCACCTGCAAAAGACAGGCAGATCCTGAAGCACTCTCCCACAAAGCAGAAGAGAAAAATGGGGAAAGTAAATCCCTCCTATAAACTGTTCTAATCTTAGTCAACAAAGATTACCAAATTGCCCTTTAACATTGCCTAGTAGTACCCCTGGTGAAAATGGAGAGTTTTGCTGGACAGAAATACACTTGGTTGTGTAGAATACTGGGCTCAGAGTAAGCAATTACTCTATTTTTTCAGGACAAGATAAAGAATATCCACAAGAATAATTTCAGTACATTCCAGAGGTAAGCCTCAAAATAGACGTTAGCCAGCATGGGATAAGGCTATTTAAGCACTGCAATTTTATTTCCAAGCTTAACAAATCTGTGTGTTTTAACTACGAATTTGTAGGGCTGTAATACCAGTTTCAGAGATAATGAAAATTCCCATGTAACACTTGCTGTTCTTAAACACTCACATGCACTCCCAGTGCTTTAATTTTGACATAATTGCACAAGAAAAAGACAGACATTACACACACTTGCACCATCTGCTTCCACAGGGGCAGATGTTTTCCAGCTACAAAACCTAAATGACCATAGGATTATTATTATTTCATTGAAATATTTGCTAATGCACCAGAAATAATGTGCAGGAAAGGCCAAATTTTATGCCCAATATTAAATGCATACCTCATCTATCTGCTAACAATCATCTTTTAATCCATACTGTTCTGGTCCACTGATCAATTTTTTTTAGTGTCTCTTATCTTAAGACAACCCATAGACACATGGGACTGGTTGTAATAAGGCTTCAGGTTGTCACTTTGTGTTTAAAGTTTTGGGGTTGCTTTGATTTAAAAAAAGAAAAAACATAAGTTAGCAAGGAATCAAGGCCAATTAAATGAAAAAGCCCATACAGGAAAACAACATACTTCACCATGCACCAGAGTAGCCCTGGGAGAGACAGATGGTCTGTACAGCAGGCCAATGACAATATTTCATTATCTCTCTCAGAGAGCAGCCCTTTCACACTGGGCAGTGACTCTTCCAAATGAAGAGCAAACAAACAAGAGTCATAAATCCACAGGTCCAGCCCTTCATCGTTGGCTCAACACCTTTAAACAAAATGATGGAGGTCAACAGCAGCAGAGGGTGTTGCCTCTTTCTGGCAACATATACCCTTGGGAAAGGACAGGTGACCGCCACTCCATCTGAGCACAAAGGGTGGTCTCACCAGGAAGAGAGACCAAGCAAACCTGAAGTCTGTTGCATATGTAAGGCCATATATGATGCCCACAGGAAGCTTGGGTCAGAGCTGAAAGCTAAGCTCAGCTCTCACATCACAACCCCACTGCCTTAACCACAGGCTGAACCTTACTTTCACTTCCTAGGACCACTAGTACCATATCTTTCTTAAGGACCAGTGTCATCTTCCCCTTTTTATTGACACAGATACTGTGAGGCACACAGACGAAAGTGATACCACCTCAAGACCATAATGTTCTTGCTTCAGCCAGGAAGACTAAACTGGTGCATTACTAGAAACAGATTTCAGAAACCATACTAAAATTTCATAAAGTTGTATTTCTGCCCTCCTCAAGTAATTACACATCTCAGTTTTGTAATTGGATATCTCAATTGCACAATTAAAAGGACATGATGTTTCAGGTTAGTCTTTTTAATTGTTATTCAAGTTCATACTCTAGTGATGCAACTCCATTTGCAGGAAACATGACACCTGTTTCTGTACCATTTCTACATCTCAACTATTCCTACGTGCCAAGAATAGTGATACAGATGAAAAATGCAGTTTCATGTTTAAATCAAGAGAGGAAAGCCTGCTTGGACACCCAGTCAATCTGGCTTTTCATTGACATAAAGGAGGTACTCACTAGGCCACTGGCCTACTATTTCATATGGTCAAAAATGGACTGCAATGTGGTAGCTGAATTCCTGACATGTTAGCTAGTATACACATCAAGTAGTGATGTGCTGTGCAGGCAAAGCCAAGTTGTATTCCCACTAGCACATACTTATCTCAGCTGCCTTTAATTTTTTAAGCCATGCAGTTCTGGTCTATCAGGCAACTTACTTGATGTCTGTTTCTGTCAGGGAACTGGGTTTTGAGTTCAACTCTTGTACCACATTCCTCAACAGTAACAGTACATACAGAGCTACTTAGCTGGCACACAGGCTTTATGGAGTAGTACCCAACCAAGGAAAGCCCTTGGAAAGAAAAAAGCTGCTTCAAGAGGCTCAATGCCTCCCAGTGCTTTTGGGCCCCAAGATGTCTTCCTTGACTGAAGGCAAGGCAGGAACACAGTCCTTCCTTTTTGAGACTAGCCTGTTTGCATGCATATAACAAGATGACAGGCATCAAAGCCTACACAAAAAGAGTTACTGGAACAAACCTCCAGGCATCTTCTCCACTTGTAGTCTCAAATAAGCATTTCTATAGATTGCAGGGATAATTCACCTGTCTTTGGACAGTTCTGGACAAATGCAGACAGACCTCATGATTACGTGGCATATGAAAGAATTATTTATTTAAGTTAACATCAAGGGGCCATCATCCACCCAGTGCACTGAAGGTGGCAGAGGTTCTGCCGACAGAAACAGATGTGATCAGAGCACCCAAGATCATTTCATAGTGTACAGAGAATGTTAATTAATGGTCCAAAGCCCAACTTTATTCTGCCATTTCCTAACCTGTGTGTGCTTCACTTTACAACCTCAATAATGTGCCTTTAATGTAATTTTCAGTGCAAGTTCTCAGGTTTTTTACAGCTCACTAAAAATCCATCACATTGCATCATTTTACATCCTCAAGGGTCACCAAAAGACCCTAGAACTATGGCAGGGATCTTTGCCAAGTGAGCTAATGACAGAGCTGACAGAAGCAGGTTGTCTTTCATGCAAGGGAGCTGTGAGGTCCAGCCTGCCAGTGTCTCTAACACTTCCTCAGAGAGGAAAAACAGCAAAACTGAAGAGTTCCTAAACCAAAATGCTAGGCCCCTGGCTAGGTACTGACACCTCACCAGTGAGCTCTCATCCGCTCTCCTGGCAGCACAGCCACATCCCCACTCTTCCTCATCTATACACCTCCTGCCACCCCCAGCTCCAATCTCTGCTTCTCACTTGAGCGGACCTGCGATGCTCCCCTCGCTTGGCCTCTGACTTACCTCCCATCATAAGCTCTCCAAGTGATCCCTTCCCCACGCAGACTCACGATGGTTTGTATCAGCCATTTATGCAGTCATTTATCCCAGTTTCTCCTCCTCTAACCCCAAATCCCCTCCTTTCTTATCACTTCAATACCTACAGTACCCACCCTTTCCCTCCTCCCCAGAAGCCCTGCACACAGGTGATGGGCAAGGCAAGGGGAAAAGCGGTGGTGGACGGATGAGGCAGTCTGCCTGCTTGTAGTTCATGTGCCCAAGCTTCACTGATCCTATCACATGGGGGATCCATTACAGAAATGCTTTTCTCATTCCCTGTAATTGGAGCAAGCTGAACTGCTCTCAGGGACTTGCTGCCTGGTCAACCATCAGCACAGACAAAGGGTAGGAATATGCTTAGCAAATGCAGAATCAGAAATATTAGTTGAAAATTATATATGAACATAAGAAATTCCAATGAATGTGTTCTAACTGCAACTTTTCAGACACTTGTAATTTGCCCAAATTTGCATGAGAAAGGCAAAAAGTACATCCACTGACAAAACACACCTTCACTCACTGAGTCTTGAATCCCTGAGTCAAATCTAATATTAAAAAAAATAAACAAACCAAACACCATTTCTAAAAATAAATAAATTTAAAACAACAAGAAAAAGCCATACCAGAAAGATCCCCAAAATAAAATGAGCAAACCAGCATTTTTCTTTAGCCTTTGTCTCAAAAACAAGAGTTCATTTTAACTAGAATTTCTCAATAATTCCACCTAAGGCAGACAACAGTCCTAGAAAACTTTAATCACAGCTGTTTAGAGTTTGATAAAGGAATAGGCAATTGAAAATAATGTATAAGGACAGCATCACACAACCTTAATTTGTGGTGATGTCAGACCCACCCATAATTAAACAGGCCAGACTAAAAATAAAGGAAGTGCTGGCTCTCAGTCTGAGAGCACACGTAAAATCTCAGATCATAGCTAGTTATTTTATGTAATTTCTAATCCATTATAGTGGGGGGGGGGGTGACAATGACAACATTGTCTGACCCTTAATTACAGGAAAGTTGCTATAATACTGTACATACCAGACAGCCTATGATAAAGTTGAAATTAATACTGGAGGCTGCCTTCTCCCCATGACTTGATAACTCGGAGTACTCTGATGCCACAAGGAGAGACGATGCTTCTTTATTTTTCTTTTCTTGCTCTGGTCTTCATTACTCTCTCTCTCTAACTTTCCATCACTCCCGATACCAAATAAAAATCCATTGAATTACACTTCACACACACACATCTCATTTCCACACCATTTGGGTACAAAGGAGGCATAAAAGCCACTGGAGGAGTGATCCCATGTCCTGGCAGGTGGCAGAACTAGCAACATGAAGCAGCATAGAACTACTGGAAGTGAGAATGCTTCAGGGAACAAATGACAATCTGTTACATCATGAAAGAACACCAGTGCTGGCTGCAAAGCCTCAGAATTAAACAGGAGAAACAGCCATATATGCATCTAAATAGTGTGAGTACAGAGATCTGTTTTTTGATGCATGATTTAGTATCACTAGAGATAAGGTGAAGGGTGCATAGAGCTCCCTTTGTGACAAGCAAGGCACAGCACTGTGGTCACTGAAGAATAGCATCATTAATTTCTGAAGGCAAGAAGAGACAGTCCCTCCAACCTCGAGGTTGCTGCACACATGAATAGTGAGTGGAAGTACAGAAGTGGTATTCAAAGGCTTGTGGAAATACAGAAAATAAACGCAGCCTCCTCTTTCCCTTTGCACCTTATTAATGACTTTTTGAGTATCTATGGGCTGACAAGAGTTGAGCCCACAGGAAAAAGGAGTAACTCAGTCCTTTTCATAAAGTGAATTTGTCTTGTAAGAGACAAAGTGATTCAATCACAGAATCACTGTGATTTTGTGAAAGTAGACAGAGCAAGGAATATGCATAACTTTTATTCCCTATCCTAGCACTACCAGAATACCCTTTAGCAACCTTATTCATGAGACAGGAAGAGCTCTGAAATTATTTCAATCACCTTTCAGTGTGCTTGAGCAGTCAATCACCATCACCAGCCTGAGTAAGCTATCATGGGCTAGTAACAAAGGCTGATACCTACCACATAAAGAAGGTACTTGAATAGATGCCAAACAAAGCCAAAGGAAAAACACAATTTCAAACAGACTGTATGAAAGGATCTCAGGAAGCCAACTTCAAGGAGATTCTCTAAACTCAAAGAAAAGCCTAAAAAAAGTGGGCTCAAGTGTTGCTCCCAAGTGCCATCCAGATTAAAAGCAAAACAAAAGCAATTGGGGTTTCCTGGAGCTCAGAATCACCCATTCAAGCTTTAAGCAAACTGAGCAACCAGCTACACACAGGAATAGCAACACCATACGCACAAAGTGTCAAACCCATAGCAGAATGGACTGTGAGGTATTTTCCTCCTTTAATCAAAAAATGAGGAATGAAAAATGTAATAACGCCATGCATTACTTGTAAAGCAGCAGGTTGGACTGTTCAGACAGAAATATACTTTTTAAGCTGACATGCTCCTCTCTGGGCTGCTGGTTATGAAAACAAAAAAAGTGCTTGTTGTACATTATCTCATCTTCTGACTGCATTTTGAAGTCGATTCTGGCCATTTGTCCATGACACAGACAAGTTCCAATCCTTAGGAATAATTCTCTTAACTTCATAAAGAAACCCTTGTTCAAGTCAGATAATTTTCATGTAGAGGCTGACATGGAAATGGCTTTCCTGGAACAGAGTTGATTTGCATTACTCAGTGTCATAACACATGACAGCTTACTCTGCAGCCTGCTTGTCTGGATTGTCCATAATCCCCACAGCCAGAGTCCTCCTCTCCACAAAGGAGTTGTGCACATGGCAGGAAGAGTTAATTTTAATGGAGCATCATATCTGTCATGTTCTTTCAAACTGTTTATCTGGCAGGCTCCTAGATGCCATTTGTAATCATGGCTCTCTGCTAACAAAGGAAAAACCATTGCTGTTGCCTGTTCCGTTGACTCTTGGGTTTTTAACAACCAGTATACTGTTGCACAAGTAATGTAGCGTACATAAAGACTGTCTTCACAGCATCTCCCAAATGACCTATTATTGCACCCCTGTCCCAGCTCACCCTTTCTCCTTCAGTTAAACAGTCTCAAACACTTCTGGCACATGAAAGCAAAACACTTCAATGCCTCAACTGCAAATGCATTGAGACAGTGACCATCTTTCCATTACATCACACAGCCTTCACATGCATAGCAGAGCCCTGATCTTTGACAAGGGTTCACAGCTCCTGCTGAAATAAGAATGATAAATAAATCATCATGGGGTCCCCTAAAGCAGATGGAAGTCTGCACACTGTCATTTGATTACTTTTTAACTACTGCAATGAACTTAAATTCTGCAGGGAGGTAATGATAGCAAGTCATTACCATGAACGATTCACTTTCAAAGAGAGGCAAGAGAAGAAGCCCAGAGAAGCCAGTTTTCTTCACCCTCTCAACAAGCACCCGTGTGCAGATCAGTGATATTTTCCAGAGGCTGAACAAAGAAACTAGATGCTGATACACAGGCTTTAAAAGAGATTTAAATGTTGATAAAAATGAAAGGACTGACAACAGAATTGGGATCAAGAGCAGAAGAGAATAAGAGCAAGGCATGATACAAATTACAGAAATCCTGGTGGGAAGAAAGAAGCTTATTGAGAGAAAGGAAAGGGATGCTCAGCCAGTCAAAGTCTTTGAGAAGTGATGTACTGGAGAGGACATGCAGGATCTTTAAAACTACCTTCAACCACACATAAGGAATGATACAGGTTCATTTATTATTATGGCTAGATTTATGTATTTCTTGTGCTAAGTAAAATAACAATTTTTTTTTAAGGCTTGTTATAGATCTACATCATTATTTACAGCTTTGGTTCATCTCCAAGGAGCTAACCTAAGACATGAAGCTGGATGTCTTAAGACATACTTTTACTGATCACTGTGGAGTTTTAGTGCCTGTCCCAAGAGAAACTAGAACGGAAGATCCAATCATGGCTAAAACAGCAATGGATAGAAATCTTGGAGGAACATGAAAGAGACACCAAGAAAAGCATCAGCATAATCTGCTCAAGCCAAGTGCAGGAGTACACAAGTCTAATATACCATGTGTCAAACATGGCAGCCTGGAGAAAGGCGACCCTCACTGGCTTCTACCAGAGCTCTAAAGGTAAGCTTTAATTTTAATGTTTCCCCCAAATGAAACAGTGGCTACAATGTAAAAGCCCAGGAAAATTAGTACATTCCCACACTGGCATACCACATCTCAGAGTGGCTGCGTTACTTCCTCTGCAAACAGCTAACTTGAGCTATGGTACTTTTGAACTCTTAAGGAAGTCACACATCTATATTTATGTATATCTCCACATATGTAGATTCATGTGAATGCATACACACATTAAAACCATTTATTTCCCCATAGAACAAAATAAATACCTAACAATATTGTATGTTTTGGATACTGTCCATTATCCACGAGGGGTTCTGTGCATAATTCGTATTTACATTCACATTGAACATCCATCTATCCTTTAAAGAAGCATCTACAGCGGGGTGCATTAAGATAACACTTTGCTATAGACCATTCACACCAGCCCCCTTCAGAAAGGGGAAACTCCCCTACTGAGTAACACTCAAGCAAAGCCTAACATGCAAGGCTGAAGACTTTTTACGCTAAGTCCCAAAAGCTACCATTAGTTTTGTTCTCTTCTATAGTGACAACTGCCTGCTGGTGAACCCAGCCCTTCTCAGCTCCTTTCACTTCAAATCCATGCAAAGTGCCAGAACCTACCCATGACTACCACATTACCCTTGGGACCTGCAAGTAGGCATAAAGGCTCTCTGCTGTGGCAATTTCCCCTGTCCTCAAGATAAAATAGAAAAAAATATTACAAATCTTAAGTATTCTTGGAAGAAAGGAAAATGGAAATGTCGTGACGTTAGGCGGCTGAGAACTTGAAGTGGTTTAGAAGACTGATTGGTTTCTTTTTTGCATCTACAGCCATCAGTATTTAGAAAAACAATGCTTTCAAAAAACGTGTCTTAAATGTTTGCAACAGAAAAGATACAATTTGTAACAGAGTTAAAAATGAGGCAGCATCCTCACTTTCAGCATTCCGCTAAAAGTGAACTTTTTCAAAATCAAGTAGCATCACATAACATGCACAAAATGGTTAAGCTGCTCTGTACTGATTTTTAACAAATCCCGGAACACTAGCACAACTCAGAACATTTGAAGGACTGCCAGCATAACCCCAAAATCTAAAGGGACAGGAAGAAAGCAGAGTTAGTAAGTCAATTTGCCTGACACCATCATCCTTACATAATAGAACTATCAATTTGAGATGCCATGAGCAAGCAATTTGAGGAGAGGCCTAAAATTTAATTAATACCTTTCAGTATTGTCAAACAAGCCTTTCATTATAGGCTGGGGTGGGGCTTTTTTTGGCAAGGGTATATGTACGGCTGATAAATACAATTCTCCCAATAGCATCTACTTGGGCTAGTCCAATGCACTAGAATCACAAGATCACAGAACGTTTTGCCTAAAAGACCTCATACTACACAGAGAACTAACATGACATCAAACCAGACAAGCTAAAAGTTGGCTCAATGCTTGGCCACAAAACATGGCTGATAACCATGAGGTACTAGCCAGCAGGACTCTCATTGGTAGGATATACAGGGATAGTTTCTTACTCACTAATGAAAGGAATCACAAGTTACAGCCACTTATATCTGACACCAGATTTTCTGTGCTAAGGTCTGCAGGTCTCTCTCGAATCTTGCTGCCAGAAAGCCACTGGAATGGGCATGGGACTTGATAGCTGGAAATCTGTCCTGGCAGCTGGTGACTGTAGTTGAGCATCACACATCACTAGCAACGGTCCCACCCACCTGAAGTATGACAAACCCATCCTAGCCATGACATTTATATGGATACAACCCTGCCAGCAGGTTATCTATTAGAGTATGCTGCAGGAGTCACTCACTGCTGCTGAAAATATTTGTTTCCTTCCCTCTACCACCCACCTCCACGTACTCCTTTCTTGCTGCTTTCCCTATGTTCATCTGATCCCCGCCAGAGCTGATGCAGCCACTAAAACAGCAGACTAGCCCAGTAGAAGTGAATTTGCTTTGGTGGTGGTTTGTACCTAGAAGGAGAGGGAAGGGTGTCCACATAGGTCTGCCAAGGAGCCAAATCAATGCCAGAGTCAGCAGCAACAAGTGGGTGACAGGAAGGGGAATATCCCTTTTGTCAGCTGTGAGCTATTAGGTCAGCTCAGTCAGTATGTGACATGTTCCCCTTAGACACAGTGGCTCTAAAGCTCTTTCCTGGCAAAGCTTACCACTGATACAAAGATGGGTAGGATAGCACAGCGCGAAACAGACAGGTTGCAGCTACAGACCAGGGAAGTGAAGTCACGTGGCAGCCTGACAACACATCTAGGAAGCAGAAACGCAGATCATACCTCCCAGCTGGAATGCTCTGCTTGGAAAGGTCACAGCTGTGTCCTCAGTCACTGCTTTGATTAGAGCTGGAGGCATTGCTGGTGAGGTTAGAAGCACCCACATAATCCCAAGGGTTATAAAAAGGGGCTACCAGGCAGAAGTGAGGAAACAACATGCACAGCACAGGTGAAGCACCACATAACTATTACACAGTCTTGCTCAGGAAAGGTGTGGGAGTACTGGGTGGAGCTTGAAGAAGGCTTATAGACAGACCTAAGGATGAGAAAGGAAAGATCAAATGAACTCTTAAATGGGAAGAAAAAAAGAGCTTCAAGCAGCATATTGAAAAGAGAGTTGAGAACTGCTTTGCTGCCTACAAATAGTCACACAGGAATGAGCTCTGACAGCCAGCAGCTTTCCATCCTCCTTGGCAAAACCAAAACCCTCATGGAGCTGGTTGTAGCTATTACAGAAATGTAAACCTGCATTCAGATGCCATTTCTTAGCATGAAGGGCACATAAGGGTTAAAACAGTTCACCAGGTAAAGCAAATGGACTTACTGCAGCTTTCAGCTTTTAGAAGAGGGATCCTTATATTTTTTTTCTGAAAAAAGAAGACAAGCAAACAAAAGCCCACACCACACAGCACTTCCCCTATAAAGTCTAAAGGAAAACACAGAGCCTGAATACACAAGAAGTCAAACTAGATGGAAGCATAGCTCATTCTGGTCTATAAATAAACAAGTGATTAACTATTGCTCTAATTGTTGTTTGCTATTGATGGGAAAGTGGCTATTTGCCTCCTCTTCCATCACGGAGGGATTTGTGCTACCAATACAAATCAGTGACAAAGTCACAGAACTGGCCCCTTCCACGCCAATACAATCACACAGTCAAAGACAGCAACAAAAAGGCTTTGGCTAGAAATTGCCCACAGCTTATCTACAAAGACAAATACTTCACCTCTTTAAATGAGAGCCTAAACAAAGATACCAAGCCAGCTAACAATTACCCAATCAATCTCAGACATATTTAGGCTTTTCTGTACTGGGAGATTTACTAGAATCTAGCATCTGGCTTTTATTTTACTTATCCTACATACAGTTTGATTAAATATGTTTTAGAGCACGGAGCTGCCTATCTAAAGACAATGCAAAGTAATGTCTTTCCTCAGACAGGTCTTCCTTCCTCATAACAAATAAAGTCAATTTGGGAAACGAATCATCCCACAACTTTTCCACTTAAAATAAATTAAAAAATAAATAAATTATCATCATCATAAAAAAAAACCCAAAAAAACAAACAAAAAAAACAGGCAATTATTGAGAACAGCAGTTCTTTGAAGCACAAAGGGTAAAACCTCAACAGAAACTCTTCAATGTGTGCACAGGGGAATGTCTATTATTAAAGGACACAATCACAGAGAGAGATGCAAGACCACAACATAGTCACTGTTTTGAACATTACAACAAAAGCACAGTATCATTAGAGGATTTTGTGCAACCCTCTGGAAGTCCAGAGGAAAAAGCATGCATGGATGTATGAATGGCTGTAAAGAATATTTTCCAACTTAGAGTAACTGCCAGTAACCTAAAAACATCTTTTAAAAAAAGGGGGAAGAAGTTGCAAAAAACTTACCATTTCAAAGTCAGCACACCCAAACACATTTTCCAGTAAGTAGAGCACTTCCTATAAGACATATTTACATAGTGACTCCCTAACCAAGCCTCCTTCTAAAGATAAACCGAGAAACAACTCATTCTTCTAACCTACTCCAAGGTACTATACTTCATAAGGTCTATTCTTAACTTCAAAATGAGAGCATCCAGAGGAAACCTTCAGCAGCCACATCTGCACTAGTTCACCACTCCAGAAGACACAGGTGGCCAGGATTAATTATTCCATTAGCAATGCACCATGCACCTGAGACTTACTGCTACGGCTGCAGCACCTGTGGCTTATACCTACTGGAAATTAAAGATGTGTTATTATTCTTCTATCCTGACAGATCAGAGTCACAGCAACCATTGATCTTTGATTCTGAAACAAATCTATTTGAAGAGAGATGTATTTTATAGCAGAGCATAGCCCTTTTTTGAGTGTGCACAATTTGCCTCCTGTAGTTTGACTACTGGCATGGGCTTTTATATGCACCCTGACACAGCTTTTCTTCCTGGACAGCCAAGCAGTGAAAGACTGACCCATGATGTTGGAAGCCAGCATTTGAGAAGCAAAAAGGAAAAGTTTAATGGAAGTACATGATGATGGGACAAAATCTGGTGACTGGGTTATCTGAAGTGCTTTAGACTGGGTTTACATAGAGGTTTCTACAATTATAGCTTCTGGCATATTGGCAAAAGGGTAATTGGCTGCACCTGGTTGGTAAAACACTGCAAGGAATGGAAGGGAGATGACTCAGAGGCCCTTATGAAGCATCCTCTGACCAGTCATCTTGGGGTACTGTTGTTCCTATAGCTCATTAGCAAGTTGTGGCTGGTGATAAAATGTGGCTGGTTGTGTGTCTCTAAAATGGTGCAAGCATGTAGTAGTTTTTGTTTGCTTTCAAAGATGATGTAGTGCCTATGAAAGACAGTATGTCAGCTCAGGAAACTGAGGCACCCCAAGTACGTGGTAATTATAGCACCCATGTTAGCTGCTCTGTCTTATCCCCCTGGCCAGTGAATTGGCTGTGATCTTGTTTCTGTTCAAACTGGAAAACAGCAATTCCACACACAACTGGTATGCCACAACTCTCAGCTCACAAAGAGCTAAAACAAAACAAACTTTCCTGAATTTAATTAAAAAGCAACAAGAAGTAACCCAGAGGCTGCATATTCCACTTCACATTATTGTCATTTATTAGGGATGTATTTCAGTGTTCCTCTCATTATAAAGGAGGAAGACTATATAGTTTGCATCACGCTTGCAGCCATGTTTTTCAAACTTGGGCGTCAAAAGACAAAGCTCTTAAATCTACACTTAGTAATTCGTATAAAGGGCTCTATCTTAACTAGACATTGCACAGAAACTCTCCAGAAACAAAGGGAATTTGCAGATGCCCAACTTTTTCTGAACAAAAAAAAAATAAATCATTACATTATGTACATGCATCTAAAAGAAGTTTTGACCACATTGGCCAGAAGAGTTAATATGACAGAAACATCTAGCTGAAACTGTTTGCTGGTGTACTAGTAATGCAAGGAAAAATAACAGTGCACAGAGTGGAAAATAGAAGAGAGGAAGGATGAAATGAACAATAAGGGATTTGTTAAGTGTGTGTCTTAGAAAGGGGGCCAGGGCTTTGAGAGAGCACAGGGAACCGGGTGCTCCATCTCACTGACAGACCCACAGGTCTGAGTCTGTGTCTTGCAAGGCAACAACTAAACAGCTGGGTTTGCCCTACCTGTCCTCTGTATAAAACTTCTTTAGCCCTCATAAGCTCTGATCTGAGGAGTAGAGACACAGTTTTCACACAGCTGAGACACACAACTGTCTGCACGATTTTACCAAGTGCATGCCTACACGAACCCCTAATTATCTGCATTGTCATGTATAATTAGTCAGTCTGAACATGTAGTATTCATCAATACGGGAATGTTAGGCACAGTTCATACACTCAATAGCATCCTGTGTTTGTACACAGTAATCTCTCAGTAAGTATAACTAAGATCATACCCTGAAAAGGGCAAGCAAAACAGACAAAAGATTTGGTGTATATGTCATTTATCCCAGGACCTTACATGAAAACAGAAAATTGCTTTCCAAAATGAGTAATCAAGTGTCTTCTGTGTTTTCATTTTTAAATAACTGTACACAGTGCTTCCACGGCCTGCACTAAAGAGAGAAATTAAAGCTCATTATTCAAGCGGTCTGTTATCAGTATAGAGAAAACAAGAGGACAGTCATGAGCAGGCAATCCCAGCATGCAATTTTTAAGGTTATTGAAAGTTGTTGTGTGATTACCTTGGAAAACAGACATTATCAGAAATATGAAAGTGGAAACAGAGGAAGCATGCAATCAAGAAATATCACTGTGCACATCTCAGCACACCTAAACAGTCTTTCATGCAGCTGAACCTCATATTTGCAAAAATCTGGAACTACTCAAAAATTAAGCTTAGCATGCGAAACAGGGTTAACTTTTCTCACACATGAAAAGGCTGGCTAAATCTACAGCAGACAGATCTCATCCATCTCTTTCTCTTTCTCTGGGTATCAGGAAGATTGAAGTGTTAATAGCTGCCTTATTGACTCATTACCTTATAGACTTTTAAAATCTGCATAAAAATAGATTTTAAAAAAAATCTTATTCAAATCAAGCACATTTGACTGCAACTACATCAAACAGAGTCCCAGTTTTAGCAGAGAGATGCTGCTTCATGTCAGTTAGTTGACACAACCACACGTCTGCCTCTGTGCTAAATACATGTGCATGAAGGGAGGAGGGAGAGAGAACGGAGGAGAGCACAAGCCTGCATGCAAACATGCTGTTATCAGGGTTTTTTTCCAATTGGAATTGTTATCACAGCTCAATCAAATCTATTGAAAAGAGCTAGGGATTCATTCAACCACCATATTTCAACAAGCTCTTTATCCTGGGCCTTTATCCCAAATGTGCTGAAGACCATGCAAGTTCCTCAGCTAACCTCAGTGGGGTTTGGATCAGACCCACTCTGCAAGTAATCTCATTTGATATGGTTCTGTTAATAGGCCGTACTGCTAGAATAAAAAGTGCTGCAGAGCATTAGAAAGGCTGGCAAAATCTGACTTATGGAAAGCAGCAGCAAGGCTTGAGCATGACAAAGACAATGTGAGAATTTTGCCCTTGCTGAACAGGCGCTAGGGTGATTGAGGGTGAAGGATGTAAATATTTTGGGCAATATGAAAATTAATTCTCCATTACTAAATAAGTGATTTAACCCACTTCTAAAATTTACTGTGACAACACTGGTCCTCTTCCCACTGCCCTCACATTTGTAAACAATTTAGGCAGATGTAGGAATGGATAATACCAACATCCAGCTTTACTGCATGGCAGCCACATCCCAAAGAAATGTCAAGAAGTCCTTTTAGCCCCGGGCTTTTCTGATGGATAAACATCCCTCTGTAAAACTTTCAGAACAGTAAAGTCCTCAGCACGTTGTAGATCTGCATTGAAAAAAATGCACTGTCCAAGTTGTCATACTGTATCTTAGCAATTAATTTGCTACATTTGCTGTTTCTAAGGGACCCAATGAGCAGTGATCTCCAAACTCTTTTGATTATATATCCCTAACAGTAGAATATTTTTGAGCACACACTCCCAATGCATGGATATATACTTATTTGCAAATTATATACATGTACTACTGTATTATTTACTGTAGCAAATTATGTACATCATAAAGCTTACACAAAAATAGACAATAAGAAAGGATGAGATAAAGACATAGTAAGCTTTTTCTTTTTTTAATTAATGGTAGAGAAAATATACTCTTCCTGCACTCTAACGGGTTTTCTTGCACGTCCTTAGGAGAATGCACCCCACTTTGGTGCCATAAAGGACCACTCTATGCAGGTGCCACAGAGGGCTCAGATATTGTCAGTGTACCACATAACTGCTCAGCACTGCTGGCTTCTGCTCAGTGCTTAGCTTTTAGAAAGCTGTCCCTGAATTTCCAGTTACAATTAGTGAGTTAAAGAAACCTTCCCCTTTAACAAGATATTTATATACTGCAAAGAGAATCAAATTCTCATCTTCTCATCTTTGTCTTTATGGACTGAAATATCACACAGTATTTCCCTCTATTTTTCATTTACTCTCATTTTGTATCTTACTTCCTTTCCATCCTACCACAGACGTCAGTCTTCCCAGTGTTCTTTTTTCCTGTTTTCATAGATATGAGAAGGCCATCCACCCCTCTGCAAAAGCCTTCTCAAAATCTAGCCACTGAGCTGAATTTTTTGTCCCCTTTACTACTTTCCTAACAACATCTCTGACCGGTTTCCTGAATAAATTTCCTCAAATTAATGAGTTCTGAAGCATGAAGACAAGGACATGTTACTGAGGACATTATTCACACAGAGGAGCCAATATTACCTAATAAGATTGAGCTTTAAAGCTTTAGCAGTTTATGAAAGGGCTTAGGGGATAACACAGGTGCCTGCAATCACTGGGGATTGGGCTCAGCATCTCAAGAACCCCCTTTCCAGACTTACCCTCTTTCTCATCCTTACCTTTGGCTTGCTTATTGCTGTTTATTGCTGGGCAGTACTATAAGCAATGTAAAGTAGAAAACACACCTCCATTTATTTTTTGACAGGCCTACCCATTCCTGTATTTCACAAGCTATAAAAAAAGTCTTGTCAAATTTAGAGCACCACACCTATCATCATTTCCACTCAAAGGTAGGGCCTCCACACTTGTCTTCGCACTCACTGCTTTCCTTGCAAGCCATCCCCTTATTAACATCAATTGCAAATCAAACTGTAGAGGTGAAATTAATCACTGTGCAAAGAGTCAGCAGGCATCCTACTTCAGCCCATCAAAACAGGGCTTACATTAAACCCTAAGTAGTGCTTAGGTCTTATATTAAGCCTTCATAAAGCATGTAGTGCACTTTTTCTGAGTTACATTTCATGCAAGCCATAACACTAGCAAAATGCACTTTAGCACTTAGGCACTGCACAAATAAATATTACAAGGAAAAAAATCTTCAACAGATAGGCAAAAGGGCACTATATTAGGAAACACTTGAATTTTTTTTATCAATGCCATTTTATTTTAAGAAATTGATTGCTTTTCTGAGAAAACTATAAGTGATGTGACCTGATAACCTGTAATAAACACATTACGTTTTCAAAAGCAGACCTTATCAAGTGGGAAATACCTTTGAAGCTTCTCAAACTACGTGAGATTCCAAATGCACGTCTTTGTTACTGACACACCAACAAGAAAACAATCTTGCAAAAGACACAGAAAACCCAACTAAAACCAGAAGCTGGTGTTCCAGTACAGTCTTTCTTCATGAGATTTTATAGAAACGTATTTCCACTGTCTTCTATGGAAAAAAAAATTGTGTTTAAGGGAAACACAAACAAAAAATTTGTGTTTAAGGGAAAACAGAACAATAACTGCTTCTTGAGAAACTCTACAACCCTCGTATCATCTAACTTCCTGTGCATCCTGTTCCTCTTCTGCTGAGGGTTTAACTCAGAACTGCAGTGGGCCTGAGCCTGGGATAGAATGGGAAGTACCATGGGGCTTTTAAAACTGACATATCCAAAAGACTGAACCTACACTGTTTTCCTGTTCTCCTTCACACAGCCATGGCAAAACTATGACTGTAGTTAAATAACTATACTGTTACAGGACTACCAGTATACCCCAGTATACCACATTGACCACACACCCTGCACTAGCAAAGCTGTGCTCCACTGCAGCATAGCAAAGACACTGTGCTGGGGACCAAGAGGAGCTCTAACAAGGGCATCTGCCAGCAGAGCTGTATCCATTATGGACCATGCTGCTTCATACTCCTTGCACATCATCCTCCTGTAATACAGAATCCTACATTAAGCCCAGTTTATTTCTCTGAGAGAAAGGAAGGAGCACTGCTATGGAAAAGTGGGATATATCCTATCCTGGCCAGATGGTACTTCTCTTCTGGCAGAGGGAAAGAAAACTCCACAGGTCTTTTAATCACTTCACATCAAATTAAAGTACTCCTCCATAAAAGCCTGAACTCACACTAGAGGGGTGGCACATCACTGTGGAGTTTCAGATTCATGCCCAGCTTCCAGTTGATAAAGGCAATGTCTGCCTCTACTTTAGGTCTTGGGGATTTCAGTACCATGATCCCGCACTACCCTTTCCAGAGATGGACTCTGCTGCCCAGCAAGGAGACATGCCCATGATGGTGCTCCATAGGATACACAAGCAGGCTGTTCCATCTGGGCTGCTAACAGTCTGCTGGTTACTTATTACAGAATCATTGCCCCTCAGTTAATTAATCATGTTGTCTGTGAGCAAGAGAATCTCTCTGATCTTAAAATAAGGGCTACCTACATATAAACTATGAGAACAGAACAGAAGATGGCAGGGGGATGTTGAGCCTTTAATTTCAGTAGATCTTGTACTTCACACAAAACTTCCACTGATTAAAGTAACTGCGAACAACATAGTGCAGGGACCTTTATACCAGTTCAAAACTAGTTTATACCACTTTGGCTCTCTTTAGAGGGACTGAAAAAAAATGCAAGAACTATTCTCTAAATAACCACCAAAATCTTACAACTGTTTTATTAATTCATTACAAAGAATATCAAATTTCCAGATAAACCTCTGCAGGTGTGTGTGCACACCTGCAGGTACAGAAACTTTCCATGAAACTATTTTCTCTGCTGATATGACCCCTACTTATGAGCCAAAATGAAAGAGCAAAACACAACATATATTACTGTCCTGTTTGACTGCCGGTGCATGAGCATGACTGTGTGCAAAGAGAGACAGAAATCTCATTCCACTTCCACCTCTCTCAAGGAGGAGGACAGTCTCTTCCCAAAAGGCACAGGACAGTGGTAAGAGCTGATGGCTGTGTTTTCCCTTTATGTGTACATCCAGAAGGGAGCATGATCTATAGGCAAGAATGGGCACATAAGTGGGAGTGAGTTGCGGGTGGAGGCTGGGTGAGTGCTTGCCTTCATCAATCAGTAGAAATTACACAAAAGAGGCCTCAATGCAAAAATCCCCCTCACCCTACCTGCCACACTCCTTGTAGTTTCTCTCATAGCATGTGTTCAGTATCACCTCCCACTCCATTTGCACATACTCCTCGTCTCCACATCAAGTGCTGTGCAAGCCCATCAGATGAATAAGACCTTTATAAAGTTCATAGGTGCTGTTGTGCATTGCTGTTTGTGTAATAAATATGTCAGTATGCCAGGAAAGCCAAATGATTGTATATGGTTTTAAAAGTTTAGGAAGGATGGAAAGGTGTGGGAGAACGGGAAGGAGGGAGGGATATAATTTTAACACTACAGCATTGTTTTCATGGATATTTTTGTTTAAAATACCCCCACAGTGATGTGTACATACAACAGAGCAAATGAAAACAAGGCAGGTTTCTGGATTTTTTCAGCATGTGATGTGCTAGGTGAGAGTTGACACTATGCATACAATGAAAGAAATGCACAAAAGGATTAACAGCACAGGCAATTGCAAACCAGAGCTCCCACAGCTGGGTAAGACTAAAGACTAAATTGAGTTGTAGCAAAAATACGTTAGATCACTATTAACCACAGAGAGAAGGAGCAAATCTTTATGTGGAGATAGTTTAAACAACCCTCTCTTCTCTCTCTGTTCTCATCCCCACCCCCCACCTCAGACATATGCTGTTTCTGAAAGGTCTCTCAGCACTGTGAGGTATGATTGGAAGGGTACCACCACATCCTATAAAGGGAAAAGTGAAGCAGGATTCACACTGACGGACTCTCACTGTTGTGTCAGAGCTGCGAGAGCCAGTGAGTACATGGGCACAGCACAAAGGACACAAGGGATACATGGGCAGTCACTCTGCTGAGGAAACACAAAGTGTACCAGCAAATCGCAGGCCACAGCCTCCTTTTTCTATCATGGTTCCAGCCCACTTCTTTGGGTACCTGCCCCAGTCTGCAAGGGCAAATAGCTGCTTTAATCACTCAGCATGGGGTCCTCATGGTAAAACAAGCTATAGAGAGCAGAAGCAGGTAGGCAGGCAATAAAATGTGAGAAGAACCTATGCTTTCTCTAACAGTGCAGAGTAACAGCAACCACCGAACTCTGCTGACCACTTGGGATAGGCATGAGCTTGAGATAAGCACTATGTACCCTTCCTTGCAGTCCAAATCAGTTATGCAGAACCCAACACTGGCATCAAACTCACTGTGAACTCAGCTCAGTCCATATTGTGCAGGGCAGGAAAGGCGCAGGCAAGCCAAGTCTGCTTGCAGGCAGTGTCAAGGCATTCACTGCTACCACAACTTTCCCCTTGTCCTGTAATCACCATCTGCAGAACAACTGAAATAAGGTTCCTGGAGTTTATTATAGATGCTTCACTTTCTTGTCAATATGCAGGAAACACTGCAGCTACACTGGGAAGGAGTGATAGTTTCACAGAACTCATTCCTCATACAAGCACAATATAATGCATGAGAGCTAGCACACTGCCAAGAAAGCCTGAAATTTTAAGTCCACTCCTGGCTCTGACATGGACTTGTGCACCCCTGTCAAATTATTTCTCTGTGTTCAAGCTCTCCCACCTTTAGATGGAAAAAACAGTGTTCTTGAAAGAATTCCAGGTTTTCTTATTGAACAGCTGAACTTTTAAAGCAAAAAGTGCTGCAGAAAACACTTTGAGAAGTACAGTTTTGTACTAAAGTTGTGTTAGAGTAACTCCTTTTTCCATAAAGGACCACTATTTCTCTGTTCTTTCTCAATGTCCACATTTGCAAGCTCAGTAGTCAATGTAGTTTTTAGGATCAATAACTTGGAAATGTGGATGAAACTGGTCAAGACTGTTCTATGATTCCTCCATGGATACTCCTCTTAAGCTCTCGACATCCATCGTAAGTATACACTTATCAAGCATTATTTAAATGCAGCCTTCTGGTTGGACAAAACAGACTGCAAGCCATAATAAAACCCAGGCAAAGCCTATGCAAAATTTAACCTAGATAGAATAGCTACTTGAATTTGGACCTGTTGCAAGATGGTTTGTTTCTGATGTGCAATTTCTTGGAAGGCGAGAAAGGGTAGGCAGGGAAGGAAGTTAATAAATGTATTTATAAATATACAGGGTTTCCAGTTTCAATGGCTAAATTCATGATAATACTGCAACCAGCAAGTCCACATGACACACATCTGAGATAATGGAAGGAGCTTCTCCCATTAAATTAGTGACCCAGATTTTGAAAGCAAAACTTGTGAGGGTCAGATTAGTTTGGCTGGCAAAAGAGAAGTAGAGTGGAAATCTGATTTACTTTTTGGGAGACAGAATTAACTGTAACACACCTCGCCTCATTTGTCAGCGCTTACTGGCAAGCAGCATCCCCTGTCCACCCCACTAGATGCCTTCCAAGTTGTGCTTTTAGGAAGGCTTCACTGAAGAATGTGGACTGCTTACATGTTTATTCTTTTAAGATTTGTTTCATTGAAGACTGCTATCATAACAGAGTCTGATTTATGCTTACCTTGCAACAAGGGAGACAAATGTACTACACTTTCCACAAAGCAAGATGACCTTCTGCTTTTAAAAGACCTTTTTTTAAGGATTTTTGTAAGGGACAAGACTTTGCCCTTAACAGCAAGCTGCAATGCAGAATCCATGTCAGTCCCAGTGACTTCAATACATTACAATCTACTTGCAAATTCTAATTTCAAAGCTCTTCATTTCAAGAACCACCTTTACGGTTTACATATTTCTTGGGGCACTGACAATCAGTCACTTCCTCCAGGGCACTGGCAATCTTCATTCCAGCAGGACCAAGGTGGTGGTTACACTTTATTAAGAGCTAGGATAGAAAGAGAATGTAAAGACTTTTCATTTATCTTTATGTTAGCACAAAGAAGAGGCTTCTGCACTTTCTTTGTGGCAATTGAATTTCAGAGAAGAAATAGATGAGGGAGACGGCTGATGATTCCAAGTTTTGGGGGGGCGTCCCAGTACTGCTCTGGGGAAAAGAGCCTTGTAGCTAGTAGGCTTGCAGTTAAAGACTGCAGTAGAAAGTCTAGACCAGCTCTACCAACTGAGGGAAAAAAGTCTTTTCCTGCACCCCTAAGCACTACGTGCAGAGATAAAGGTTTGCCCCTTGATGCTTAGCAGAAGTCTGACTTTCGAGTCAAAACAGTACTGTGTCATCTGGCTGTCTGGGCTACACTGTACATGTGGCGTCTGCTTGATTTTCTCAGACTGAAGAAATGCTGGAGATAAAGTATGTGCAAATAAAAATAGTTTGAAGAAGAATGTTGTTGATAACGCCCAGTAGTACCTTGTTGCTTCATGCTTCGAAACGTTCCTAAAGAGCTGCTCATGCCTCATGAGGAAAGAAGCAGCACTTCTGCTTACAGAAATAACTGACACTCAGAATTTCCTCCTTCCTAGTGCTATTAGGGAAGATATTGGTACATAAACATGATGCATACATCCAAGAGGCTTTTTGATCAGTAACAGACCCTGATCCTTAGGACGCCAGTAGCCCTGTGCTCCCTTTGCAGCTCAGGGACTGAAGCAAAGGGTCAAAATGGGAAAAACAAACATCACGATTATCTGCAGGCAAGACGACTGTAAGGTCTGAGGGCTCAGATTTCAGATGTGAAAATGAGAACTACATGACCTAAAAAACCCTCAAGCAGTCCAATTTCTGTTTTAAAGAGTAAAGGAGAATGCAGGCTGCACCTGAAAACTGAAAAGAGGTGCAGTCAGACCCACCTTTCAAGAAAAACAAGAGCTGTGTTGCGTCATGTGCAAAATAATGCCTTGCCTGTATAGCCTCCAACACCATGAGGCAATAGAAAAGAGGGGAAACAAAACATCCAGCTATCCCAGTAGAGAAAATAATGAATTATTCTTTTTAAAGTCTTCAAGTACCAAAAGGCTCATGCATGTGTGGTGGTTTTGGCTGGGATAGAGTTTATTTTCTTTATTGAAGCTGGTATGGGGCTATGTTTTGGATTTGTTTTAAAAACAGTGTTGATAATACAGGGATGCTTTAGTTACTGCTGAGCAATGCTTACACAACATCAATGCCTCTTCTGCTCCTCACCCTACAAGAGAACAGGCTGGGAGTGCACAAGAATTTGGGAGGGGGCCCCAGCTGACCAC
>JAOEHX010035202.1:0-14331 GCA_025448015.1 Bolborhynchus lineola
CAAGCTACACGTCAGGAGGCAGAGTCCTCAGCATTCATGATGGATACATGAGAACCTGCTCCTGAGAATTTTATATGTATCACTAAAGCCTTCAGTAAGTACTGAATTGGGATTGCACAAGTAACCGTTTTACTGCTCCATTTCTGTAGTTAACTTTGTGATGTCTCAGACACATAGTGAGATTCTTAGTCTCATGACTTTGTGCATTCCAGCTAGGCTGTAGTAACTCCTGAATGCATTCAACAGTACACCTTACAGAGAAATCAGAAGGAGCTTCCAAAAAAGAGTGACCAGCAGGTCAGAGGAAGTGATCCTGCACATCTACTCTGCTCTTGTGAGACCCCACTTCGAGTCTAATACTGCCTAATATTACATACAGTTCTGGTGTCAACAGAAAAAAGACATGAAACTGTTGGAACAAGTCCAGAGGAAGGCCACAAGGATGATCAGGAGGCTGGAGCACCTCCCGTATGAAAACAGGCTGAGAAGGTTGAGGCTGTTCAGCCTGGAGAAGAGAAGGCTGCATGGAGACCTCATGGCAGCCTTCCAGTATCTGAAGGGGGCCTCCAAGGATGCTGGGGAGGCACTCTTCATCAAGGACTGTAGTGAGAGGACAAGGGGTAATGGGTTCAGAGTTAAAGAGAGAAAGTTCAGGTTGGATATAAGGAGGAAGTTCTTTACTGTAAGGGTGGTGAGCCACTAGAATGGGCTGCCCAAGGAAGTTGTTAATGCTTCATCCCTGGCAGAGTTCAAGGTTGGGTTGGACAGAGGCTTGGGTGACATGGTGTAGTGTGAGGTGCCCCTGCCCATGGCATTGGGGCTGGAACTTAATGATCTTAAGGTCCTTTCCAACCCTAACTATTCTATGATTCTAGGAAATGGATGCAAATCCGTCAAAGCTCTTATTGCTGTGAACTAGTACTTCGTCTTGCTTCTGGCACCTAATAAGCATTTATCAGTTAGCACCAGCATCTATGATGAAAGACTGTTAATAGGTGTTTTTTAAGCCACTGGTCTCTAAAGACATATTGTGATATATTTGCTTCTTTCAGAGTACCATGACAGTCCACACCTGATAAACTGGAAGAACTACTTCCATAATGGCCCCTCTCCATTATGCTCTCCAATTTAATGGGACACAGGTGGCCTTAAGTATTCTAACAAGAGCTGAAGTATTAACTTCAATATTCAGGACTTCCAAATGCTTAACCTAGAGAGAGAATGGTGTGTACATCTTTCCTCACCGAGAGAATGCAGGTGGTTATACTCAGAATTCTACATTAGTGGGTTAAAAATAATCCAGCTTTTCAGATCTGTTTAGACAGCAAAACTGTTAGAAAATACAAACAAGAATAGCAGCATTTTCAAAATATGCCTTTACTAATTTTTCATAAACCAATTACCAACTGATTCTCAAGAAAACAGGAGTCTTGCCCATAACCCTTAAAGCCTCAAATAATGGCATGACCTATCAACTACGGTTTTTTTAGTTTGTGTGCACAGCATATCAACAATAGAATCAAGGAACAATGTTACATCAAATTATACTGGATTACAAGGAACCTAAAGATGACCAAGTCAAATGGAATTTCTTTCTTTTGCATCTGAAACCTGCACCAGCACTCAGGAAATTATTTTAGGAACCCACTTATTTAGGAAATCTTTCTCATAACTCTTCTGCACAGTAGTCAAATACATTTTTTGGACAAACTGTCTATTGGTTTGGGGCAAAATGGGAGACTGGTATGCTTAACCACAGAGAGGTTTTGTTAAAAGTTATAGCTAAGGTATTGCAATATATCCTTTATGCTTTTCAGTGAGACATAGTACCTATGGCTTCTGCAGAGGTGGATTTCCATGTATGTCTTTAATGTAACTGATCAATTAATTTTAAACCCAGGCTTTAAGATACTCCATTAGGTCCACCAGAACAAATTCCAGCTCTCACAGGTGCTATTAATATTCAATCCAACCTTAGGCATGAAAGTAAGATAGTTTCTAATGGTAAGCACAATAAGCTGCAGAAAAACATTGCTTGGTATGCTACAGATCTGCAAGCTGTTAGAGATTTGGTAGGAGCTAGCCCTTTCCTGGGGAAGGTAAGTGCTACACACAATCTCTTGGGTTCTGTTCCAATTCTAGGGATCTGTATAGATGTAGAAACTTGAAACTAATCTACTGATAATTAAAAAGAACTCTATTCACGTGTGTATTTCAACTACACTAAAACTATTTAGGAATTTCCCACAAAACTGAGAGCCCTTTAAGAAGCCAAGGATGTATGTGGATTCTTGACTTCCCCCTAGGGTGACAATTTTCTGTCAATGCTTTCTTTGCCAAAAAGTCAAAAGCCATTTATGGTGAAACAAGTAATTTCAGGTTAAAACACCTGAATGAAACAGTGTAACATTTTAGCCCCTCTTAATGTAAGAAATTCAAAACTTCTGTTGGTTTTGACAAATGCTTGTGTGCTAAACTGGACAGCAGGAAACCCCAGGAAACTCATCTGACTGAAACTGCAACAAATCAAGGGGGGAAAAAAAAAAAAAAAAAAAGGTTAAACTGTTCCTCTTAGTGGATACTTAAAAGCTTAGAAGGAGAGCTTCAGGAAACAGGTGTAATTTTTCATACTAGGAACAAGCCAATAATTCCCCTTTTCCAAATTCTTTTCTAGCTGGAGTTCTTAATCAGTAACTTCTCACATCTCAGCCTTAAAACAAATTCTCTAACTTCTATTTTCTGTTAGGACAACAGGATTAGACATCACCTCTTTTGGTCCCACAAATCTATCTTATTAGGCTATAAGGGAAGTACAGGTACATGTATTCAGCAGATGTGCTGGCTGACAGGACAAGGCACTTGGCTGGTAGTTTAACTTGCTTGTAGAAATCACAGCTCATTAAAGATATAATTAAAAAAAATAAAAATTAAACAAGGCACGTTTTCCAGAAAAAGGAAAATGTACTTTTTTCCTTCATAAAGGCTATGAAAAGCTGTTGAAACCTGAAATGCTCTAGTAACAAGATTTTTTTTTTGCTACTTAATTGGATCCTCACAACTTTATTTTCCACCCCATTTACAATCTATCCTGAATATACAATCAGCAAAATGAATTCATAGTATCACTAACCTTTGTTGTCTGCAGCTATAAATCCAAGAATGTTTTCATGCCTTAGCATAACTGTTTGATAAATTTCTGCTTCGCGAAACCATGAGCGTTCCTCTCTTGAAGAGAAGATCTTCACAGCAACTTCTTCTCCTCTCCACTTCCCTCGCCAGACTTCTCCAAAGCGACCCTTACCAATGCTTTCTTGAAGTACTATAGTTCTTGCAATTGTTCTTTGCACAAGTAAAGGTAAACCTAAAAAGAAGATTTAACATTAAACAGCATTCTAACAAAATAAACACTTATGGTAAGTACTAAATGTAAGATCCATACGCCATAAGGTGTTTCTCTTAGAAGGCACATAAACTGTCTTAAGATTTTAAGAGCTTCTTGTGAACTGCTAACTAGTATGATGCTGCCTTCAACCCTAAAGGCCAGCAAAACAAGATGTTATAATACAAACTGCCTCTACAGAAGACACAAACTTCCTTTCAGTTCGGAATTTTCACAGTTTTCATTCAAACCATGAAGCAATTGGGATCAGGATTGAGGTTTAGGGTTTTGTTTTTTTTTTAATTGGAGGGAGGGCAGGAGGGTGATTGGATCTGCCCATAACTCACAATTCAAGAGCACTTCTGAGTTAAAATTAAAACATGCTTATCAGCAATACTGTCAAAAGTTTATGCTCATGCCCAAGTATGCCAGCAGCCTGTCAGCACTCTCAAGTCAGCGTAAAGTAGGAAAATACTCTTGTAACACAAGCTTCCCATTTCACAGGCCATTCTTGTGCACCTCACCATAACAATACTTGAGAAAAATACTTGCATTCATGAAGGTTTTATAGCTTTGGAACATCTACATGCTTCCAAATCACAGCACTTCATACCATGCTTCAGTAAGTTTATATAAGAAACAAGAAGCACTGGCATCCCCTAATCATGGTTTGTTTATTTTAAACCTTTCCTGTTATAGCTGCAAAGCTTATCACAGGAATACGTGGTGATATTAAGCTGCAGGACGAATGCAGCCAGGTTATCTGCTCACAATAAGCTCTTTTGGTACAGGATTATTTTGCTTAAATAAAACACTTTACAAAGTAATCTACTACTCCATAATCACTGTTACAATAGCTGATAGAAGAACATCTGCATATGCTATAGAAAATAAATCCCAACTAATAGCTCAAATAAATACTTTGAGTCCATCTCTGGTCATTCTTTGCTAGTAACAGCACTCAAAGGACATTTGATCTGCTCAGCAGCATTGCCACGCTTGTGTCTCAGTCTGAGGAGTAAAAAATAAATCACTGCAGTGTACAGAGCAGTTCTTCAAGACTTACAGACCTACAGGAATTTTCTGCATGATCTGTGCTGACAACATAGCTACGTGAAAAAAGGGGAAAACATGGACATCATGCCAATGATTAACTCTTTTGAGGTGCTGTGATAATTCCTACTGAGAAAGTTAAAACTTTTGCTGTAATAGCTGGCCTCAGGTTCGCTGCGCCGTGTGCCCAAACTGTAAAGGCTCATCTGTAAAGCCTAACTTGCATCCCTTATGGACAGACTCTTGAAATGCAGAAAAGGCCAGACTAGAAAAAACACAGGACCAAACCAAGCTCTAAAAATTTATAATTGGACTTTGTTGGCCAGAGAAAGCTTTCTCTTTAGTACTTATATGCTATGGCAAATTCCACTGGCAAATGGTAAAACCAAGCTGATTTCCTATATGTGAAATAGGCAAGATGCCTAATATTTGTTCCTACAGCTGTTTCAGTAAACTGTACATTTTGAGTTTCAGATGTATTTCTTTCAAGTTGCTGTGCCATTTACAGACATCCCTTCTTGTTTAAAAAAGATGTCCAAGATCATCAGTGAACCTCTAAACAGATACTAAGCTCTAAACCTTCCACACATGAAGCACTTCAACTTCACATTACAAGTGCCCAAAAAGTGACATTAACAAGTCACAGTACAATAAACTCCCTGCTAACTGATCTACCCACTGTGCTCCTATAGTTATTTTTGCAGTATTTGCAAGATTCAACTCACCTTTTTTGCAACTGTGCTTTCTCCTACCACTGCTGCTGAACAAAACTGTAAGATTGTAATCCATATTTATCTTACATCCATAAGACTTCTTTACAGACTTTGTTGCAACTGAGCAGTCTCTTCATTTTGCAATACAGGAAACACAGCTCCATATCACCAAGAGCTTGAGCAACTGCTTTACTGTAAACCAGACTGCCTGAGAAGTAGCTAACTGACAATAGCTACAACACCAGCCTTTGACATCACATTGGGCACAAGTGTACTTCAAGTTCTTGAAGTAAAGCTTCTTTTAACTGCATGAAGATGACGGTCAGTTTGCTAGTCAAGACCCTGTTAAATTTAACAGCAGCTTAGAACATTTAGCACCTTTTCTTCAGCCATAGTCACCCAATTTATCCCTGAAGCCTTCATCATCATCTTCATACAGCATAACAAAGTACCCTCAATCAAACCTTCTGACAGTTTAAGAGTTCTTCCTTTTCATATCTTAACTGTACTCTGGTACGTTTGGACCAATGACTGTCCAATGCATAAGAAGCGTGTGCCTGATTTGGGCAATTAAGGAATTATGTTCTAAAGCACTGAAGGTAGTCAACAAAAGCAGCTGCTAGAGCTTTGTTCCTGCTCATAAGTCTCAGCACAGAAGACTTCCTCTGAAGAGTAACAAAAACCCTCAACCCCTTCCCTTCAAGCTTCAATGAACCAGAGATTCAGGTTTTTTTAAGGAGTTTTACAGTCACTTCAACTGACTCAACTTTACATCGATTTTTGTGACCCTTTGGATTTCTAAATACTTTTTAGGTTCATGCTTGAAGTTGTGTGTGTGTGTCCCATGCCCCATTTTAGGCAATTCTTCCTATTTCCTTGCAACTAAGTTACTCTGTCACTTTCAAGTGGGAAAGTAACTGCTGAGCATCCCAATCTATCTATATAGTATGTAGTTTATACTTAAAGAGATTTGCATCATGATCTGAAAATTGTTCTCAGCTCCAAAAGACTTTGAAATCCTTCTCTTAAAAACTGCAGGTTCAGCAGAAGAATGTATTTCAGGTTTTTCATCAATTCCTTTCATTAAGCCTCTAGCTCTTTCAGGTCTTGATTGTCATGAAACAACAAGGTAATACTAACATAAGTCAAGACTCAATAACAACAGCTTACTATTCATTGTTGTAGAAAATGAATCCTACTTCCCTTTTGAGTAGGAACCTCATTTTTAGAGTTCAGTTCTATTTTATATGCTTCTCTTCAGACAATACCATAAAACAAAACTGGTAGAATCCTTTTTATTTGACTTCAATCTCTTCTAGTCCCTCAGCATGAATTTTAAAGTAGAACATCTACTTCAGGTCTCTAGACTAAACACTTTCTTAGCTATGCCTCTCAGGTCTGGATTATTTTGTCTGTTCTGTACATTTCCATTATGTTTCTTGCAACCTCTCACCTAGCACAGCATCCCTTTCACACAGTTAGGTTTGACAGGGTTAAGCACTATGGTAACTAGCAGCTTTGAATTTTCTCCCTTCAGTGATAATGCCCCCCCCCCCCATTTATTCCATAAATGTACAGTCTTCTGAATGAGATTCAGCTGCTGCAGGCATATTTCAGAACACAAGAAAATTATCAGTGCAAGTGCTAGGGCACTATGAATTTAGATAGTCACTGATAGACTAATTTTGAAACAAGGTGATGCAAGTCACTGCAAATACATATGTCGCCAACAGTACAGAAGATAAGTAGTTGAAGCACCTCCTATCCCACTGCCATAATTCCATGGCACCCAACATGAGAAGGAGATGGACCTGCTCGAGTGAGTCCAGGAGGCCACAGAGAGACTCCAAGTGCTGGAGCACCTCTCCTAGAGAGAGGCTGACAGAGCTGGGCTTGTTCAGCCTGGAGAAGAGAAGGCTGTGTTGAGACCTCATAGCAGCCTTCCAATATCTGAAGGGAGCCTAAAGGATGCCAGAGAGGAACTCCTCATCAGGGGCTGCAGTGATAGGATGAGGCGTAATGGGTTCAAGCTGAAAGAGGGCAGATAGAAATCGGATATAAGCAAGGAATTCTTTACTGTAAGGGTTGTGAGGCACAGGCACAGGTTGCCCAGAGAAGTCATGGCTGCTCCATCCCTGGCAGTGTTGAAGGCCAGGCTGGATGGGGCTTTGAGCAGCCTGGTCTAGTGAAAGATGTCCCCGCCTCTGGCAGGGGGTTGAAACTAGATCATCTTTAAGGTCCCTTCCAACCCAAACCATTCTAGGATAACAAAAGGGAAGTACAGATTGCTAAATAAAGCTAATACTTGTCTTACAAACAGATGAACATGGAACTCATTGCAGCTTAACTTAAAGAGATCACTTCTAAGCAAACATCCAGTCTTGTTTTACAGGGAACACAACTTTCTCTTTGAAGCATAAAAAAAACACTCGTGAAGAGCTTTCCTTAGGGGTAAGAAAATTCAACCATATTTGTCAGTTTTCCCCCTCTAACGCAGTCATCATTAACCAGTGCCCAAACACTGAAGCAGGTAAGGTGCCCTGGAAGTCTAGACCAGTTTGAGTGTCTTGAAGCTCTGAAAACATAGTAATTCCCCAGTACGCTGCTTTTACTTAAAATGTAATTCACAAATAGGCAAGGGAAGAGTCAGTAGTTTCTAACCATTTGGTCTGGAGGAAGAATCCTAATTTTCTTCTAACTGGGATTCCCCACTTTTCAAGAGCGTATTTTGAAGGAGTACTTCCAGAGTCTTCAAACACAAAGAGAGGCTCAGAAACACTACAGGGAGGAAGGACAGAGGAAAAGGAAGGAATATTCCTGATAACAAGAAGAAAGACCAATTGACAACTAAGTCTGAATTAACATTATCATAGGCCTGACTTTTGATATAAAGAAGTGTGGGAAAGCAGCCATGTAGAAAGCGGCAAAAGTGCTGTGATTATCTGAGAAGTTAAGAGGGAACTATCAACCAGACAGTACTTTAAAACAACATACACCTGCTCTTTTATGGTGTTTGTTTGTTTGTTTGAGTTCCCCTCTCTCCATTAAATTTCTTTTTAGCTTTAAGAAAAGTCTGTACTTGCAGATATTAAGAGTTTTATGCTCCTAATAATGTACAACTACGTATCATAGGTTCTTGCATTCCAAGAAATGTAAACCTCCAACTCCTTCATATTCTCCAAGTCTCTTAATTATGTATACCCTTCCTAGAAACAACATAACTGGAGGAGTATGTCCAGCATTTGCATTTATGAAGTTCTATCTCAATATACTGGAACATCTATTTCATTTAATCTATATTCACTTTCATTATTTGATTAGTTATCATTATTAGTAAATGAGAAATTTAAGATAAACACAAACTACTTAAGCTCCAGCTCTAACCAGAGAGTAACTTATCCCTATCACTATCAAATCGCATTTAAACACTTTCTCAATTGAAACAACCCCCTACACACTCAGTGCAACTTGACCGTCTTCAGTGAAGATATGACTGAAGACTACTCTTTTTTTAAACTATATTCTAAATATGCTTGGCAAGTTACACTGATTTTACTTGATAGAGCAATGGACTCTGAACAGTTCTACTGCCTTTGTAAAAGAAACGCAACCTAGATGCTTAAGTTTTGTGGATATAAATCTTTTTAGTTCTGGAAAATTAAAAAATTCAGCAATTGAGACTTGAACAGCAATATTTCTTTGCAGAAAGTACGGTGAAAGGGCATGTATAATTCAGCACATACATTTGCAAGTAGTTGGAATAATTTTCAGTATTATTTAATCTTTCTATACAGTAGAAAGTTGTTATGAGGTTGCAGTACACAATCTGATGTCGCTCTCCTCCACAGGGACCAGAAATTTTATAATTTATAAAATCATTTATCTGACACATCATCCCCTCAACACCCATTAAGCCGTATTTCTGTGACACAGACCACTACAATCTTACAAGCAACAATGTCAAGATTATGACAGCAAAGACTATATGCAGTGAACAGACTATTACATCATCTCCCAGAGCAACACATTTTAAAGTCAGAATTAGAACAAAAATTCATGAAATCAAGGGACAGAAATTCTTCAGACATGGTCTGCATACTCCATCCATTCTATATACATAGATACTGCTACTTGCAATTCAAAAAATATCTTCAGTAAGGAGAGAACCGGCTAAAATATTAACTCAGAATTCAGAATATTATTCACATACCAATAGCTACAGATATAAATGAATTTTCAGGTTAAAGATAAAAACCTCACAAATTAACTCAAAACAACAGAAGACAGTAATATATATATGCTGTGCAGAACAAAAAGGTGAATGACTGAGCTTACTAACAGAGAAAACAAAGCATTTACACTAGCTTGACAGTCCCTGCATATCAGACTGTAATCTCAGAATGAGAAACACTAGCAGCAACTCAGTATGTTTCTTTTATTTCACTTACTTCCATATTTTGAATCTTCACTGATACTGAATGAATCTACATGGAAGTAGCTTTTCTAGTAATTTCTCCAGTTAATTGTAAGTTTAAGTAGATTTGACAATATAAAAAAATTGATGCCTTATAAGGTTCTTAAAACCAGAATAATTACCACTAGAAGTGTGACATTACCTGACCCAGAGCCTGAAGTTGTCATATCATAAATCAAATCCTTTAAAGTAGTTCCTTCCGATATAAAAGGACGATCCAATGAGGGATCTTCTTCACTTGGCACACGATGATGAATTACAGTACGATTATGACAAAGATACAGAATCAACATTAGTGAAATGCAGACAAAGCACACAGGTCCAGCAATGACAGCAGCCAGTTCCACGGGTCCTAGATTAGAAGCTGGTTTTCCTGGAGTAGGGCCTGACAGTAAAAACAAAAGAAAATAGTAAAACTACTTCTTTCTTTTTATGATACTAAATTGACTGTATTTCGCAGTAATCTTCAAATTATTTCAATGTATTGTTTACAACTTTCGCACAGTAACTTTTTCAAGAATCAAAATAAGTATTGCAAAGGCACAAAAGCAACTATTTCCTTACTCACAGTTTCCATTTACTTTGCATATAGGTCTTCAGAACTGCCCCTAACATCCCTATCCAGAAGATTAAATTTCTTGTTTCTTTACATTTTATTTGCAGAATCTAAGGTGTATTTTAGGCCTTCAAATTCATCTCCAACTTCAAAACTGAAGCTTCTACTCTTAGAGAATTTTCTATTTAAAAAATAATAAAACCCCCAAATATGTTAAAATCCCTTACCTGGTGTTGGAATTGGAAGTTCTATTTTATTGCAGTAATCTCTGTCACAGCAATGTGGGACAGTAAAGACTCCATCTCTGGAGGAGTGGGCACAAACAAATGGCCTGTCTCGGGGAATCAGATCAATCTCTGCTATACACATACTATTGTGTATTACTTTGTCTGCAGTTCGCGTTACTGAGGTAAAACACAGCCCATCTGTCACACATGTAAAGTTGTCTTTTGTGCATAGATGGCAGTAACACCGTAATGCTGTGTTGAGAAAAAACATGAATGTTAGTATTGGTACATGTTCTGAGTTAAGAAACAACTTGAAGGACTAAAGAAATAGAGGTCAAAACACTATGAGGCCTATGATCTTTCTGGTTGCATAAACACAGAACCGCAACATTGAAGAACAACACAAGGCTTTTTAGCAGGACAAAAACCAAATAAAATTAGGAGATATCAGATGAAAGTAAAATTTAAAGCAGACAATCTCATACAATCATGTATTAACAGAGAAAGGCTGCAATCCTAGATGTTTCTCCAGGTAAAGGAGTTTCATTACAGATCCTCATAATAAAGTTCTGGAGTTTTCAACACCACCACATTCTCTCTAACATGCCAATTTGCTATTTTCGTACTGAATACAAATAATGTCCTTTTTTTTTTTTTTCCACAACAACCAGGGGAATAGCTTCAGTAAGTGACAAATAGAATGCCGCTGGTTACCTAAGATTAATAGTTTATACGTGACTTGATGGCTTCAACTCTGCACCAAAGAAAGGTCATATAAAGGTTTAATCCTCATTAAAGGAACAAACCCTGAATGACCAAAGAACATATGCTTTCACACAAGCAGAAAATGGTTTAGACTTCTTATTTATGAAGCCACAGGAAAGCATTACTTTGCATTACTCAAGTTGCTGTTTTACTAAATCTATCAATTGCACTAGGAAAGGAGGAGGCATGGGTAGGGAAGCAGGAATGACAGATTAATCACATCGAAGATGATCAGGTTACATTCTTTACATTGCAGAAGTTGCTGGAGATAGAAGACTACTATTTCAGCTTTCTTTCTCCATATTTCTTCCTGCATTTACAGGACCAAAGCCAGACAGGGAACGGTGCAGTAGCAACAATAAAAATATCAATACACTGACTTGTTCACCTGTGGAGCGCAAAGGTTTGCATAGAGCTTGTGTACATGCATGCAGAAAGATTAAAATACAGAAATTCAGACAAACATACAATCTTAAACATTCATGCCCAAAACACAAAAATGTGCTGAGCCATAAACAAACCTCTCTCAAGGGTGTGAGAATCAACTGGTGGCAAAGCAAAAGATGATCCAAAATCTGAAATTTGCGTGCTTTACTGAAATTCAAGAGTTTAAGGTAACCACTTGAATTGTCTCTGATTTTACACTCTTCCCAATCACTAGGTATCATAGATTTAAGTAAGTGGCAATCTGATCTCAAAATATACATTCCATCTCAAAGTCTTGATTCCAAGTTGTACACCTTTCTCTGAAAATACCTCCTTCCCCCCAGATCTTGAGTCAAAACATATTACTGCCAACCATTCTCTACTGTTAAGAGTAAAAACATGGTAAAGTATCTGCTTTATGCTGTAGCATAAAGTATATGCTGCAGAATGAAAACCCATGTTTCTGAGAGATTCATCAGCGCACAGAGCAGTCAGAAAAAAAAAAAAGGAAGGGGGCAGCAGAAAAGGAATTGCAAAATTATTTAGTATTAAGGTTACTGAAAAATAATTAGAATATATGTAAAATGAGAACTGGCACATGGGAAAGGAAAGCTTCTTTAGACTACCACTCCTCAAAGACATAATTTCCCACACCCCCATCACAGTAGTAAGGCAAGTCTTATTCAGAGTTTAACTATGAGAACATTTTACAGTTATTTTCCTGTCAGTGTCCTTTGGTAATTTACAGTTTATTTTTAAACCCATTAAAGTTTCCTAAAATATTCACACTTTGATATTTCTTTCAACTATCTTAACAAGCAGGACTTTCTCTCACTGCGTTACCCATGACTCTTTTTCCTATTTAAATAATATTCTTGGCTCATAATAACAGCACATGCATCTGAATGCCTACAATAAGAGACATTATTCATTAAGATATATTTACATTGGGTCATTGTACAGAGACCAGGTTACTTGAAGTGAAAAATGAGGTTTGGGTTGACCCTGTTACACTTACTCATCTTCCTGATACGGTGAAGTTGTAGAGACACACTGATACCACTGTGACTAAATAAGCATTTGGTGTCTTATCTTCCTCATTTATTTTATTCCCACCTCTCTTTTGCTACAGAATTCCCAATGAATGCAATTTGATACAATTTGTACTTCTGCTCCACCTTGACGCCAGTTCCTTCTAATCTCCTGCCAAAATAGTGCACTGTCTCACACAACTGAATAGTTTCCTTGGCATAAATGTATCTTTAATTCCTTCTGAAGCTACTCTCCCCCTCCTTAAAAGGAGAAAACAATGTCTAATCAAATGAATAACCAAAGCTTCTAGGAATACAGGTTTTTGCTGCTCTCTAGTGGGCACACTCTTAAAAAAAAAAATAAAAATCAATAACATTTAAAAATTCTTCAGCCCCCTTCCTACTCTCCCCACTAACAATTCTTCATGCCTTCCAACTTAAGTGGAAAATAATTGCATTTCCATATTTTTCTAACAGGAAAGCTAACTCAGCATCTTCAGCAACAATTCATTCCAGAAGAAAACAGAACTGGAATATCCTTGCCTATGTTTCACTCTCCCATTATCTATGTGTAAAAGAACAGACTATGACTATGTGAACACACTGTAGATGAGATTTACCACCAATGGGATGAGGAGATGTCAATTACCAACTGTAGTCAAATCACTTCATTTCTATAAGGAAGTGTTTTCACTTGTAACTGATCTTCAAGAGAAAAATACCATGCCATTGTCCTCTTGGAGATGTAAATTTTATTGCCAAGTAGTCTGATATTTTTCCCAGAAAAGCATTATAGCAATTAAAAATAAGAGACACCAGCCAGATCTCCAACTTCACTTGAATGAATACATATGTTCCTAAAATAGGTTGATAGCAGCATGCGATAAGAGAATGACAACTCTAAAGTAAGACAATCTTCCAGAGCCAAGAATATCTTTCAGGTATGATGCATTTCCAATCTACTACCACAAAAACCTCCATCAAAACTACTTTAACCAAAGAGGAGGAAAAAAAAAAGTTTTCACTCCTTAGCCCATGTTTCCAATGGCACTTTTTTGTTGCTTTGTGTTTGTTCTTCTTTTAAGCATGACAAAAGTGTTTGGATGAAACCACTAGCATGAAGCTCCATAAGAACTAATGACAGGTCATGTCTGCAAATGATATCAGGCTTGGGAAAAGAAAAGACAACTAAATGAATATACTGAAGGTTATGTAAACAACCAATGACAAAGCCAAGAACAGTATTTGGAGCACCATCATAATTTAGTGCCCTCTCTACTGCACTTCCTCACTGCTCCATGACCATTCTACATGATCATTCCTGCTTTATGTGACTGTTTACTGTAACAGTGAACAGTAAGACAGTTATAAAAGAACGTGCGTGCATTATGACAGATATACATCATAGAAGTTATCAACAGCATATTTCTCATACCTCAATCTGATTTATTAACAGGCCGAAGGCTGGGTTTTTCAGCCTGGAGAAGGCTCTGAGGACACTTCAGAGCAACTTCCAATACCTAACCAGGCCTGTAAGAATGCTGGAGAGCCTTTTCACAAGAGCATGTAGGCAAAGGACAAGGAGTAATGGCTTTAAACTGACAGATTGGATATTAGGAAGAAGTTCTTCCCTCTGAGGCTGGTGAGGCACTGGCACAGATTGACTGCCCAGAGAAGCTGTGACTGCCCCATCAAGGCCAGGTTGGA
>JAOEHX010035205.1:0-23793 GCA_025448015.1 Bolborhynchus lineola
AAAGTTGGGGCTGTTCAGCCTGGAGAAGAGAAGGCTGCGTGGAGACCTCATAGCAGCCTACCAGTATCTGAAGGGGGGCTATAGGGATGCTGAGGAGGAACTCTTCATTAGGGACTGTAGTGGTAGGACATGGGTTCAAACTTAAATGGGAAGTTCAGGTTAGATATAAGGAAGAAGTTCTTTACCATGATGGTGGTGAGGCACTGGAACAAGTTACCCAGCAAAGTGGTAAATGCTCCATCGCTGGCGGTGTTCAAGGCCAGGCTGGACAGAGCCTTCGTCAACATGGTCTGGTTTGAAGTGCCCCTGCCCGTGGCAGGGGGGTTGGAACTAGATGATCTTAAGGTCCTTTCCAGCCCAAACCATACTGTGATGCTTAGATGAACTGTGGGTAGCAAGCAGTACAGGGAGCCCTTGCCTGCTTCCTGAAAGTCTGTTTTAGGAGAGGTGCTGAAGTACAGAATAGTTTATCTGGAAAGTGCTTTGTTCCTGTTTCCATAGGGGTTAAGTTCAAGGCAGTTGGATTGAGAGCAACCAAATATGTGGTTTTGTGTGTGCTAGTAACTGGTTTAATTCCGGAATGTAACACCAGGCTTACCCTGTGGCAGGGTTGTTCCAGCACACATTGCTGAAAATCATCAGAATTTCAAAAGTAGAATATACAGGGGTGAAAAAAGTTGGCTCACTAAGGTCAGGATTCAGTCTCCAGTTCTGTATGAATATAAGGAAACAAAGTGTAATCTCTTATATCTTTCACTGTTTTCTCTAAAAAACCCCAAACCTCCCAGGTCAATTTTTGTGGCTAAAGAGGAATTGCAATTGTTCAGAAAAGCACGGTCTGAAACTTTTTCTTTAATAATTGGAGCCAGTAGATGCTCCCAGTAGTGAAGTTTCTTTCTTTTTCTCCTTAATTGCAAGCACCAGCAGAAAGCTGTAGTTAAGACACAGACAATAGAATAAATAGCTGACCTGACAGAGCTGCTTGGGCTGTAGCCAGGAATCTCATCAGTGGATGCTCTTTCCTTTGGGAATGGTTCTTTCTCTTGGCTTAGTAAGTCTTTTAGTAACCTATTTAAAAATAAAAGATTTTTTCTTTTTTCTTGTTTTATTTTAAACCAAATCTTTGTTTTTATAAATTATCAAATTCTAAGAGAATGGTCTGGTAGATTGTAACTCTTTTTAAGAATAGGAGAAAATACTACTATTTGTGAAGTATAGATTCGTTCTGCTTTTAGTTATATCAATATGCATCCCCGAATATATGTTCTGAATTTATTAGATGTAAATAACCCTGAGTGAGACTGGTATTATAACTTAGTTCTGTAAAATGTTGTGTAATTTTCCAAAGTGCCATGTATATAATACCCATGGTCTGGAATTCTCTTCTCTCACAAGCCCCAGTATGCAGAGACTCAGCATAAATTTATCATCAGCATATTAATTATCTGAATAATCAAAGTGAATGCCTGCAGTTCCTGTTTGCTGGAGACTTCGTCTGGTGGTCAGGGGTAGAGGAAGTGCCAGCTAAATAACAGCTTGCTCCAAACTGTTGGAGCCTAATGTTGACCCCACATTAAAGAAAGCCAACAGCTGTGCCAGCGGACCAGAGGGTCTTCCTTTTCTACCCCTATGGGGTTGCTATGGGAATGTGGGTATAAGAACCATTAATATGGCCTGGCAGCAAGTGAAGGAAATTTGTTTTAAATGACCTAAATATAAACCATAGTGTTTAGCTTGGCATACCAGTCATGGGCTGGTGCTATACTCTGTTTGACCAGTGAATTTGTCAGATGTAGAGGAAATGGAAAGTGTCCTTCTTCACTCTTCTTAGTGACTGAAGATGTTTTATTGGTAAAATTTCTTTATAAATGTTGTTGGCTGTAGGTGACATAGATGAGTAATTTACAGAGCGCAGAGCTAATTCTTGAAGGAAAAAGAAAAGTGATACTTCTAGGAACAAAAAATACCAGATTTGAAACTTGCGTTTCTGATCTTGGAGGGAAGACCAGAGCTCATTTTTTTTTTGCCTGAATTTGTTATCTGGATGAACAAATCACTGTAAAATGCTTGTATCATTGTAATCACTGTTTTTTTAACGCTTCGGATTAAAAAAACCTGTCTGTAGCTGTTCAAGAGAGTTGCCTCCTAAATTTGAAATAACAACCAGATTGGTCCTGCTGAGAAAGTTGTACAAATTGCTTGGGGGCTGTCATGTGGTGGTGGATTTATGTGGCTATTCCAACTCCACCACTCATGTGAAACGAGCAATCTTTCACAAAGTCACCAGGTTTGCGGGAAACTTCAAGTGCTGAAATCACTCTTCTTGGAGAAAGGAAAAACCCCAGTCTCTTTAGACTGATAAGAGGTAAAAATAAAGTGAAGTGCAATTCATATTTTTAGGAGACTCACTTCTGGGTTCACCAGAAAAATGCTGCCCACGATCTACTTCTGTTTCTTATATCAGTTTGCATATTTAAATATATTTGTTCTCATTTTCTTTTAGGTGATCCTGATCCTTACCAAGTATTATCATACTGACATGGGGAAGGTGCTGGAGAGCTCTTTGTGGAGGTAAGTTCTCTGCTTTTCCTGTAGCTTTCCTCACTTTCTGTTCTCAGAAGAGATCCATATCTTTTTTTCCTTTTCAAACTGCTGCTGAGTTGAGTTGGTAGCTGATTGATTTTAATAGATCAAGATTACTCATATTGTCATTAGCTCTTACTCCTTCTCTTCCTTTAATATGATTCCTGAAGTTCAAAAACAGTTTGAAGTGGGTTTTAACAGTATAGACAAGCAATGCTTGACAGTATAAGGTAACTTCCTGATCCCACTTTGCTAGATGCCGTTCTTTTTCTTTTCCTCAGAAATTTTGCATCAAAGTTACATAAAAACTTACAAATACTTAGTGTGTTGGGATGTGTCTGTTGGGGGATCTTGGTGCCTTTGAGTACTGTACTCAGGTTAGTAAATAATCCTGATTTGGAAGTGGTCACGATTGTCTGAATGAAATATAACGCCGATGCAGGTTATATTGTGTTTTGTGAGAACTGGGAATATGTAGTAATCTAAATAAATTTCTAAATTGATTCTCATTTCCTTAACATTCGTAAATTAGAAGATCAGTATGCCTGTTCCCTGTGTGTGAACAAATTGCATGCTCAGGTGTGTATCAGCACAAATCCAGGGCTAGGGTAAGCCTATGTTACAGTAGTCGTAGTGTTTACCTTCTCATGTGTTAATTTTGTTGGGCTAAGTAGACTTTTGTGCTCTGATTTTCTGTGTACCTGTATAAGTCTTTCGCACAAATTTTTGCTAGACCCATCATGTGGGCTTCAAAAGTGACAGTATTTCACTGTTACTGATAAACATAATATCTCTCCAGTATTTGCTATGGTTGTTTTGCTGGGTTATCTGTAACAGTAGAAACATTCTGTCTGGGTATTTTCATAGCTTTTATAAATGACAGGAGACTTACTTAAGAAGTCTTATGTGAAATTCTTATGTAGCCCATCAGCTTCAGGTCTAGAAACAAATGAGTTATCTAATACCTTGTGGCTTAGGTACTTGTAAGCTTAATACTTCTCAAGAGCTTGTATGAGGACTCAACCGTCATCTGTGTGTAAGGAGCTTCACAGACACAATCCAAGCAAAGGAATACACCGGGGAATAGGGAGTAAAAGTTTGAGATCAGGACATGCTGCATGCTAGCCTTGTTACTTTCTGTGAAGGAGGTTGTGTTGTTTTAACCTTGTAGGATCTCTCATAGGGACAGTTTATGTTGTAATACTGGTGGCTGAGTAGTACAGTCTGTCCAGGGGCAGTGGTCCTTGCAACACAAGGGTATTTTCAAGTAAAAGAGAAAGTTTTATTTATAAATAAAGGGTGTTCAAAGGAAGTAAGAACAAATGGAGACTGCTTACTATGGACTCAGGATTAGCCTTTTCAGCGCTATGATGGTTCATTTGTAATTATCCTTTAAACTTACAAGATACAGAATTAATTGCACATTTGTTCTGTTTTAATTTTTGGTCCAACATCTTGTGTAAAGAAGACAACCAAATGGCAATTTGAATACTCCCATAATTGCGTAAGCTCACGTTACTTTCCTGTTATATGCCCCTGGCCTATACAACATGTGCAATATGTTTCAATTTTTGCTACCCACACTTCAGTGTAATCTATCATAGAAGTCTTTTAAACTTATTCAGTCGGACTTTTCAAAATAAATTCTCTGCTCTTTTGAAATAAACATAAAACAGGCTTCAGATAATGTTGCTTTCTTTTGAGAACATAAACACTTCAAACAAGGTCATTCAGACCTTGCTGACAGCTGGTGTAAAGAAGAACTGGTGTGAAATGCATTCAAATAAAATTGATGCTAGCATGCATCATAGGGAAATCAGGCCCTTTTACTTACAAGTAATAGATGTACCAGATGCTCTGGTTGTTTATGAAACTAAGATGGAAAAGCTGAAAGGGAGTAAGTGCTAAAGAGTAGCACTTAGGGCAGGGGTAGTAGCTGATCCATGCCTAGATATGCTGTGCTCTGGGCTCATCTCCCTTCATCCTCCTTTGTCCGCTGTGGTGTAAAAGTGGCACTTGTGGTTATCAGATGGGGGAGTTACAAAGCACTGGGATCTGGAAAAGCACACATGAGACCAACTAATGCAAAAATATCAATGTTGCCTCTCTCTGTTGAGATGTAGGTTATTATTTATACTAAATCAAATAAAAATAAATACTGAGTGGAGCTGGCTGAGAATGCAAGGAGCTTCTGTGGTTTTTCTCTGGGTAAAACACTTGGGTGTGAATTGGTAAAGCTCCCTGTTTGCTGGTGGAGCCAGGATGTTGTACTTTCATCGGCAACCTGCCCAGAATGCGCAGTGTGGATAGTTTTAAACTTTGTTGTTTGATTCTCTTTTGCATTCCTCTCATTTACACCAGAACAGTAAAAGAGATATAAAATATGGTATAGGCTTTTTTGTCAGTGGACAAAAGGCATTAATCTTTGTGAGGTTTCTGTGCCGTAGTGGGAATCCTGTCCCGTTACTTCCTGAATCAGCCCGAAGTTTTGGGTTTCTTTTTTTCCTGTTTTTGGTTTTTTTTTTTTTTTTTTTCTATTTTGTTTTTTCTTCTTTTTTTTCCCCTCTTCCTGTCTTGCCTGCTTAGATCATGGCAAGCACTTAATACTCTCGAAGTGAAAACAAACGTGTTCTAGAAACCAATCAATCCCGACCAGGTTAATTTGTTAATTTTTTTCATCCCCTACTTTTATCTTGCCAGTCAGTAAGCATTATCCTGCCTTGTCTTTTATTGGTTATTTTGTTTCTAGTAGCTGCATCTTTTTCTTTCTTGGAAACCTTTAATCTCTCTTTCTCCCATCACTCAGAAGAACTTTAGTTTTTATTTTCTTGCTTTGTGGAACAGGGAATGAGAAGGGAAGGGTGACTTCAGTGGTCTGGTGATGCTTATTTGTTCTTAGTGACCCTTGAGTTAGACTTTTGAGACTAATGGTGGGGAAAAACACCAGTTGGAGGTACATGCCTGGGGGGGCTGTATGCTGAGAAGATAGATATTTGGTTTCCTTTTTTCCTCATGATTTTCTGTGCCTCTGCAGAGCAGTGTTAATTTGTGTAAGTAATTTATGCTGGCCCACACAAGGCAGGTTACAGGACTGGGAGGCCGAAATTTTAATCACCTTGGAATTCTTTCACTGTTCAATAAACAGGGAAAATAGTCCTGGATAATGCAAGTTTGAACTTTTTACTAGTAGCAGCCATGGTTGGTTACACTGAACAGGTGGATGCATAAATCTTGGCGGAAGCATGTAGTTAGAAAACACCAGGGTGTTTCTGATACTTTGCTAATTTACTTATTAAGTAATTGTTAATATTCAGGTAAATTGTATAGTTATTTGACTCAAAAAAAGGTAGGGTAATAAACAGATAACATTGGTTGCCTCTTGCCTATAAATTAACTTATTGAGAAGGAACAGAGGATTGGTTTCAGGTTTATTTTTAGAGGTTTCTAAACCCAGTATGTCTTGGGAATACAGTTTGGTTGTTCTGTTAGGCCTCATTGGCATAATGAAAAAAGGTAATGTGACCAAAACTTAACTTAAAATGTGGATACGAAGATTATCTTCACATATTTGTACCTATAGTGAGAATACTTTGCATACTAACACTGCTCCTGTCAGAATCCACACTCATCTTTATCCAGCTCACTTACAATGTGAAGGAACAGAATCAGACCATTTAGGGTAACAGATACTTGAGTAGGTGTTTTCATATACTTTATGGATCAGTTTGTGCATAAATATATAGGTGCACATACTATACAACCTCAGGTGCCTCTTGCATACATTGCATGCCTGCAGCTTTAGAAGAATGCACTTGAATCTTAACTATTGTAACTTTGAATTGGTAGCCCCTGAGAAATTAATGCTAGTACTTACCCTGTGCAACTGAGTTAATCATAATAACATCTCTTGGAGATAATTATTGTTATTACATTTTATACATGGGACAACCAAGTTGGTAACTGATTGCTGAAGGTTATGCAATGACTCAGCATTATGTGGCTGTGGAATTGGCTTAGAGTCCTGTTTCTGGTACACATGGAGTCTTCCCCTTCTTAGCTTAATCTAAGCAATGAATAATAGATGTTGATGATGATTGCTAATAAAGTTCTGATTGCATATTATCAAGCTGTAATGATATGGTAGTGCTAAAGTCACTTGCTGTGTAATTGCCATTGTTCCCAATGGCATCACCATGTTGTTATTGCTTCACCACAGCAAAACAAATGGCATTATTTGATGTTAACTGCACTGTTAACTCCTCTTAGCATTGCGTGCTGAAACCCTAGGAAGTCCCGTCATCAGGGATGTTGGGATATTTTGTTACATGTTGTCACTAATGAATTGCTAAATGAAGAAACAGACTTCCCTACTTGCTTAAATATGGTTGGATATCCTATCTGAACTTCCTGGGACCCATTACTCCAAATGCAGCCTGAGGAAGGAGTGAAGTTGCAGTGCTGTATGAGGAGGTTATGAGTCCAGGTCAGTGGCTGGGCAGCAGGAGGTAGCCATTGGGTGAGCCTCACTAACAGCATAAGAATTGGCAAACTTCAAGGAGTCAGGAAAATCCTGCCTTTGGCACAGCTGTTTCTACCTGCACCCACAGAAAGCCACAAATTCAGGGCAAGACTCATTTGTACAAGCCCACTGACCATCAGTAGTGATCAGTGCACAGTGACTGCATGGTGCTCTAGGCGTTTAGTGAAGGTGTATGCCGAGACTAAGGTTAAAATCCAGGCTACAAAGAGCAGAAGATTCTTTTAAGGTAGTGAACAACGTACCACTCAGGAAAGTAAAATTCCCACACTGCGAGAAAACAAGTGTGGGCATTTGTCTCCAAACTGTTTGGACTTGTAGGTGAAACTCATTTCACCTGTTTCCTGGAATTACTTTAAAAAGCAAAATAAAGAACCCCAGTAACAGTCTGATGCCCCAGTGAATTTTTTTCTTGGTGTGGAATGCTGCTTAGTAAGTGAGTGACTGTACTCTGCAACAACTTGCACTTCCAGATGGTCTCATATTGTGGTTCTGCTTTGAAAAGTGACTTTGCAGAAATGGCCCCAAGGGATGGAGTTACTGAGTCCATGATTTCCATAGCAAATTTGCTCTCTTTCTAAATAAAACCAATAAAGAAACGACTTTCTAATTATTAGCCCAGCAAGCTCAGCTTGGGATCTAGCTGTGCTTTCTCTGGCTAATGTATCATCCTGAGTAATGCAGGTTCTACAATCAAAATAGACTTCCTTCAATTATACCTGTGTAGCTCTTTTGTCTTCCTATTAAATCCTTATTTACATCTATTCCACTGTGAAAAGGTTTTGGGCAGTATTATGAAAAGGCACTCTTACAATTAGAGCTTTATTTCTCTTACTGAATAACAGATTTTTATGCTCTCTTTGATCATATTTCCATATTCACATAATAGCATTACAGACACCTTAATTATCTTTGCTGCAATTGCTAGTACTCTACAGTGCATCATTATGAGTTGATTTGTGCAGGAAAGTCTATTTAAAATTTATTTTTGACATTTAAAATGAGCTGTAAAATCGTAGTTAGCCTGAAATCCACTATTCTCACTTTCTATCAGCAATGTTTAATATGGGTGTCAGGTAAGAAAAATATGTAAAGGCCAAAGGAAATGAAAGAAACATGTCTTCACAAGCCTTGGAATGTGCAAGATAAGAGTTGATATTGAGGTTTTTAGTGGGCAGTGGTATTGGTTTAGGGGCTCAAAGGGTGCTGATGTTGCAGTGTTCTCCTGTAGCATAGGCTGTAATGGACACACAATCCACCATAGTCTTTCCTAAGACCCATCACATTGGGAATAACCTTGCTGTTGCCTTGATGCTGCACTTATCGTTTCACATGCTACGACAGTAGCTTTTGGCCGTTCAGTAAAGGAATGCACTTCAGTCATGGATGTTGGAAACCATTCTCTGAATGGTGTCTTGCAGAGTTCCCTGAAGGAGATGTCTTTTAAATGGCTCTCCAGGGTATGGGACGTAGCTTAAGGAGGTCCTTTTATATCTGTATTACCATTATAGCATTTTAAAAATATTTCCGTGTCTAGCATGGGTGAAGGTCTGAACTCAAAATAAATACCACAAGCAAGTAAAAACTTATGAAAGAACTCTATCCAAAAATCTTTACTGAATATCTGTTGGTTACATATGAGAGCTGTGTCCATAACTACATTTTCAAGTCTTCAGCAACTCAGTGTGATGATAGTAATTTTGAATGTTTATGTGTTCTGCAGTACTTTGTGAATACACAAAGAATATATGACATGGGTTAAGATTCAATTGGAAAGCTGTGATTTATATAGTTAGGAAGGCTCTTGCTTTCATTATGTTTATGTTTATTGGAGCTGATTGCAGCATGGCTAAGAACATCTTGGAGCACGGGAGTTTTGCTACTTTGCAGGCTATTTCTTTTTTCCTTTCTTTAATCCTGCTGGAAAATGAATTAAATCATTGTGGGATATGTTTCATAATTTGAGTCAATTTACTAAGAAAGAATATGCATTTATTTTAAATGGTTTAAGAATCCTGCCCTATTGTCTGAGTAACTTGAACCTGAGTCATAGAATTTCTGATTACTTTAGCTGGAATTGGTGCCATAAACATTTTTTAATAGGCACAGAGTGTGTGGGAATTATACCACAGTTTCTTGTATTCCCTTTGGCTGGGACTGATGGTTATAGAATGAGAAGTCCATCCTACCCAAAACCCATCCAGGTCAGTAGCAGTAGGAAGTTCAGGAAAACTGCTTCACTGGTGCTTTCTCAGATCTGTCATGGTATCTTATGGCATAAGCATCCATACAAGAAATTATCATCTTTGTTGCTAGCCTCAGCAGACAGGTTTAAGGTGAGGAGTAGAGAAACAGTGTCCTTCTATGCATTAGTCGTCTGTGAGGTTTATAATTTTCAGGGGTCGGGTGAGGGGTTGCTTTTGCCCTTCCTCTGAGCATAAGTAAGGGAAGCTTGCCTTGGCGCTGCCCACGATCCACTTCTATATGATCAGAGAATTGCAATCTCAGAGCTTTTATTGTGGCATTATGCCTCTGCACTAAATTCATATAAAAACAGTTGAGCCATCAGTTTTTGGCTAATCAGAAGTACTTTGCTGCACTGTGATCCATTAACTCCCACTGTCAGCAGACCAGCACAGCAGGGAGATGCGGGCCCCATAACCTAGAGGCAGATATAATGACACCATATATATATTAAGCAATGTTTCTTTTGCCACTCTGCAAAATGGAACAAATAAGAAACCACAATCAAAGCAGTTAGTTGCATTGCTCATCACATTTTTATGATGATGAATGAGGTATAAAAACCTGGATAGAACATATTTTTAAAATCTGAAATGGGTGAAGTCATGGCTTAGGGTAGCATATTGTAAAATAGATGTGACGCTGCACTCAGCAAATAGTGATGTTGCTGGTCCCACCTTCAGCCTTCTGTGTGACCTTGCTTGAAGAACCTAACATTTCTGTGCTTTCCTCCACGTGGTCTTTGCCCAGTTGGTTTCTTTAGAATATAAGCAATTTGGGGAGCTCACTGTATAAGTGCAGTGGGAACCTCGTCAGTGCTGGGGTTGTTATAAGCAATTTGGGGAGCTCACTGTATAAGTGCAGTGGGAACCTCGTCAGTGCTGGGGTTGTAATGATGCATTAACACAGATAATAACAAGGAGCTATAATGTTTAGGGATGTTTGATATTTGTCTGCTGAAGTTTTTGGCTTGAGCCTGGGAAAGACGGGAAACCATCTGAGAGTGCAAACATACCATGAGACTTATCTGGAAACACATATTCATAGTTTCACAACAAGGCACTTTGTCATTAGCTGCCTTCCTCAGCTGCTGTTTGAAAATGCTGTTTTGCAGCCCCCTGTTGCTTCTTTTAGTGTTGGGCACCTTGTGTCACTGATGTGGTATGTGTCGTGAGAGCGGCTTTGCTTTCTTCTTTAGTATGTGTGGTTTGCTCTAGCACATCCCCTGTGAATGGATTGCAAATTAATTTGGTTGTTGGGACTGAATGAATGAACAGCTGCATAGTTAATTATGCAGAATGGTATAGAAAAATGTGGTGTTAATGTTTTATACTCTCATTATCCCTGCAGTGCAGAATATATTTTTCAGTGTGAAAATAACAAAGGCAATGCTTCCCACATAAGTTATTTATTATGAACTTTGTATTGTTAGGCAGCTTTCTCTGCTTTAATTTGGTAGGGATTAGAACAATTAAGAACTCCATACAGGCCAGTTATGAAAATGTAAAAATAATCTTATGTGCTGAAGAATTTGAGAGTGTACTCCATTCTTTGTAGTTTACAAGAATTAAACTAATTTAACAGTGACATTTAAATGTCTTGATTTTTTTTGGTGCTCTCAGGTATAAAAGGTTAGTTGAGAGGTTTTCCTTCTTCTCCCTGGAACCTGTCATTGAACACGACTGATAATTAGTCAAATGAACCTCTGTTCCAGTTAACTTTGGATTTTTTTTTTTTTTTTTTTAATTTGCTTGATTTGTTTCATATGATATTTGTTTTTTTCCCTTCCTGCTTCTGCTCCCTCTCTTTTCCCTTTGGCATCACTTCCTCCTATTGGATATAGAGCAGGGATAGCAACTTTGTTTCACCAAATCGCCATTCTTGAGTAACCTTCAAAAAAGATAGTTCAGTTCCTCACCAGTTTTCTCTCCTCGCCTTTTCTTGCAAGCTGTTACCCTAGGTCTTAGGGTAACAGTTTAGGCAGGCCTGACTTCTTCAGGCCAGATTGGAGGTGTTAGGCCCATCTTTTTGGATGAGGTGTTAAGTGCCTACCAAAAGTCTTTGCATTTTTGCCTATCATGTTAGCTTCATGGCTGGTTTTTGAAGCTGTTCCAGAGCGAATGTCCTTCTGATGACAGTACTTTTCCCCTTGACAGAGTAGGTATTGCCATGATGTTTGAGTGCATATTTTCTACCATAGCATAGAAATTGCAATTTCAACTTGGAGGGTTGATGAGGATACCTGTTTTCACCCATTTGTCAGAAAATACTTGTCTATGTTAAATGGTATTTATTTTTTTTTTCCAAACCTGATATGCACTTTCTTTGCCAAATCATATAGTTTTTCTTTAAGAGTATGCATGCAGTTCAAGTTACTCCCCTTTGTTAAAATGACATTGCAGCATCAGTGAAATACAGCCACCTCTGGGCAAAAGCCAGGGAAGCAAGTAAAGCAGATACACAGTAAAGTGTGCTTTCTTAATACCAAAAAGACTAAGAGTTCAGCTCAAAAGCATCTGCATCAGTCAGCCTTTTGATATCCAGGCTTTCAAGCTTTGCTTTCTGGCAGGAAGAGGATGTATGCTCGTGCTTTCTGTATGATTCAGAGTTTTCAGTAATGCTGATCTGTCATTAGGATTGCTGGTTGTTCTGAACACTTCAATGTAAAATGTTAACACATGGGAGACAAAATGATTTTAAAATTTACTCTCTTCCAAGAATTTAGACTTATCACTGTTTTATCTTAATTCTTACCATATGCTGTCCACTCCTTAACTCTCTAATGTCTCTTAGGGATTGAATTTTAAAATAAAGTTGTGCTGTTCTGATGTGCACTGGCCAGAGTTTGAGATTTCTCTCCTTTTATGCAACCCTTAGGCAGTGTCTGCTCTAAATTGTGGTCTCTCCAGTTTCAGTAGGTTTTAATTTGATTTTTCTTCAGCCTGATGTAAAACTAGGAAAATAGTCATGTTTGACTTTGTAGCTTTATTAAAAATAACTGGAAACAAAATATACATGTGACAGAGTCTGCATGTGTGATGATTTCAGATGCATAATACAGAAACTCTCAGTACTATTTTGGTGCAATTTTCAGCTTAGTTCAGACTGCTCTGTGCTTTGTGCTGATGGGAAGGATGCACCAGTAAAATGTTACTCCTCTGTACTGTGAGAGGGCAGCAATTTCTGGCAATGTGAATAAGCCCAGAGTGAAAACTCTCATGCCTCAGCTTTTGATATGGCCTCAGGTAAAGGTTCGAATCTGTCAGTGTTCCAGAGTGAAAAGCATCCAAGAAGCACATTTAAATAAAATTAAAGAAGGGAAGAAAGTTAATTATTTGAAGATCAGAAAAGTATGTTACAAATATGCTGCATAAAGCACCATGACCTATCATGGCATTACCAGAGTCAGGTCACACTTAGAGAAGACCTTGACTCCTTGCTTAAATATACTTCTGGTGCAACATCTCTAAATATCAGTAAAGACACTGGAACAGGTTGTCCAGAGAAGTTGTGGTTGCCCCATCCCTGGCAGTGGGCAAGGCTAGGTTGGATGGGGCTTTGAACAACCTGGTCTAGTGGAAAGTGTCCCTGCCTGTGGCAGGGGTTGGAACTGGATGAGCTTTAAGGTCCATTCCAACCCAAACCATTCAATGATTGTATGATCTCTTAATGTGTTCTGGGATGTGAAATGTAGGGTTGGATTTCCAAGAACTTAGTAATAGGCTTTAACTTCCCAAAAGATGTATTAACATTTGCAATGTACTTCAATAAGTAAATACGTGTAAATATTTACGTATCAAATTATATTTGATTTCCAGGTTATTTGGAAGTTTTGGTCTTGGTACTTCCAAATGCTTAAGTTTTTATAATTTTTTTTGAGATTTCTTCTTGGGAATTGATACACATTGACATTATTAAAATAAACATTAGTTCTTTAGCATGTTTGGTAGGACTGGGAATAAGACATAAATTTGCTGATTCCTGGTTGATCACTTAAGTAACTGCTTTATTGGGAATGTTCTTCCATATTACATACATTCTGGGAATGGTTTTGATTGCAAGGGAGCTCTGGTGGTCATCAAGTACAACCCCTGCTCAAAGCAAGGCTTGATGCAGAAGTTAATCAGGTCATGCATGGCCTTGTCCTGTTCAGTTCTGAAAATCATCTAGGTTGGAGGTTGCACAGCTTCACTGGGCAACCTCTGCCCATGCTTTACCACTCTCACTGTGAGGGGTTATGTCAGCTGGAATTTCTCATTCTTGCAGCTTGTGCTTGCTGTCTTTTTCCTTTCACTATATAAGTTGGTACTGTCTTATTTGTAACTTTCCTTTAGATACTGGAAGACTGAAATCAAATTCTCCATTAGCCTTACTTCCCAGACTAGCCTAACCCAGCTCCCTCAGACATTCCTTGTACATCATGTGCTCCAGTTCCCTCACCATCTTATTGGCCTTCTATTGGACTTACTCCAAATAGCTGATCTCTCTCTTCTATGAGGTGACACAAAGTTATTTTATCCCATTTGTAGAAGTGGGATGATCTGTCCAGTTGGTGTTCCTCTTTGTTGCTCTCCTCACACAAAATAGACTGTGTGGGGGTGAGTGGCTTAGAATAGTTACTTTATTTATCTGAATTCAAAAATAAGTGTGAAAATCCTTAAATGCTGAAATAACTGGGGAAATCCAGTTTCTTTCAAAATTACTTGGACACCCATGTGTTTTTGTTACCTCTTGAAAAAGAGGACATCGATCTTGCTTGTGCTGAGCCTCTTGGCGTAAGAACAGTGGGGGTGCCATATTAACTTTATGTCCTCGCTTTTGTTACGCAGTATGAATTCTTGATAGGTTTTGATTTAGTTGCTGGTACATTATTTATGACATCTCTTGGCTGCAGCTGCTGTAATCTACGAACCAAAGACAATCCTATTGTTTCTAGTTGTAGAATTGTAGTTTCTTGTAGAGCATCTTCCAGGTAGTTAGACGGAATATGCTGTAATTGGTTGTAATGTAACGTGGGCTCTTCTAAATAAGCTGTTAATCAGACTGAATGACACATTTAAGTAATTTCTTTTACAGATTTGTCTACCACAGGTAAACATTATTGTGGCCACAATTGTCAGGAATGAAGGGAGAATTTGTGCCTTGTAAAATTATTTTAAATGATCCTTCACTTAGGGAGTTGTTTGGTTGTTTTTTAAGTGAGACTATTGAAATATGCAAAGCAGAGGTTTTGAGGACAAGAATTCACATACTAATCCTGTGGTGTTGGTGAAGCTAAAGTCTTACGGTAAGAGTGTAGTTCATAGAATCATAGAATAGTTAGGGTTGGAAAGGACCTTAAGATCATCTAGTTCCAACCCCCCTGACATGGGCAGGGACACCTCTCAGCAGTTTTCACTGGTATTGGACTTACAAAGTTGTGGACAATTTTGAGTCATCTTTATCTTGATCTATACTTTTGCGCATGTATATTCTTGATTGACAGAGTTTTAAGGGTCAAATATAGACACCAGAAATTGCTGAAGTAGAAACTACTGATTGCTTTATAAAGAGGTTATGAAGTGAGAAGAATTTGTAAGAGTGAAATTTGTTGGATTTCTTGCTTCATGGTATCTTCCCATCAAAGCTGCATTCTTTTGTGGAATATGTGTTAGATGCAAGTTAACTAGAAGCTATGCAAAGGAAAAGGGATGAAATTCAGCATTAGCTCTGAAGATCACAATGTACAGTAGCCACCCCAAAACCTATGAGAAGCTGATGGATTTGTCTCAATTCATGCAGCAAGCTCATGAAACAGTCTTTGCCACATGAGCAGTCAGCTCTGGGGGTGGGAAACAAGAGACTAAAGTTGCATCTGTTCCACTGAAGGCTGCTCCATTGAACATGTTATTTTGCCATAGTGTTTTGATAGGAGCAAAATTAAAGAATGAAGGGTCAAAGCTTTTCTCTTTTATGATTCTGTCCTGTTTTGAGTATCTATTGACTGTGTATGGGAAAGAAGAGCTAGTCTTCTCACAGGTGGTGAAACAAAGTGAATTACCTTGTTACACATAAGAAAGCCAATGTTGGGATGACACTAGGGTAGTGCCTAGACCATACAGGAATCGTTCCAAGTTTTGTTTTGCTCTATGGAGTGCTGCATATTCAGCATTTAATTTTCCTTTGCACTCTGTGAAATTCCTATGAGAAGTAGCAGCTGGTTTTGCTGCTCTGCTCACAGAAGGATTTCCCCTTTTTTCAGCAAGTCAGAGTAATTTCTCTAGCAGAAAACAGTCCCCCCAGAAGAAGCAAACTGTGTGGTGTCACCCTTGGGGACAAGCTAAACTGCATGGCCCTCTACCTTCTCTCCTTGAAAACAGTGTTTTAGGGTACAGATGCATGTTCCATACTAAGGGACGTCAATAAATTGGTTTAATTGGTGTAAAGAGTGCTAGAACTTTTGGAGGCAGTGGAGCTCTAATGATTCAAGCAGGTTACAAGTCAGGTCCTAAAACTAGCACAGGACTTTACCTGCAGTTTGTACCAATTGTGGATTTTTTTTTAGAGCAAACATTTGTGGGGTATAGTGCTATTTATTATGGAGGTAGTAGTCATCTCATCTGCTTCTTTTTTCCCTCTGCTGGGTAGCCTCCAAGGAGGCATTCCTTGGATCACTGCAGTATCTGTTCCACAGATGAAGGCCCTGCAGCACAGAAAGGAGTAAATTCAAGCTCAGCAGCAGGAATTTTCTCATCTTGACAGTTAGCACAGCAAATTTTTATTTCCCTCTTCCCCCATCACAAATCATTTTCATCTAAGCAAAAAATGGGTGATCTTACTTGGGGTGGGAGGAAGACAATGTCAACTGTATACAGGTTAGATTATTCTGGGTAAAAACTGTAGACTTGAAAGGCCTTGGGCTTCATGCAACTGATGGTGATTGTGCTGGTTTGGACATTACAGTGTAGAGAGTTGGCTTATTAGAATGAAGTCTCCTCATCCATTTGTTTTCAGTTCCCTGACCTATTCTTTGCTCTGTCACAAGCAAGGATCTTTGACCTTCATCCCTTATCACTCATTTTGTCACTTAGTGTAATGGACACAAGACTTTGAGGCATGCTGGAGGTGAAGTGACTCTGGAGTATATTCTTGGCTCCTATTTTCTTCTGCATTTGATAGCAAAATACAGGAGTCCCAGTGCTGAATGGACTCCTTCTCCCCCAACTAGGCTTAATTCAGTCCTGCTTAGGCAGCTGAATGGCGGCGAGACACCCTCTTTCAGAAAGGCAATGGTTCAGAGATCTGATTGCTTCCAGTTCTCTGGGGGACCACTGCTCAGAATTTGGACAGTGGCATGTGGTGCTTTCATATTTTACTTTAAAATCATCACATGAATCACCCAGAGTCTTGTAAGACTGACCAGCGCTATTATCACTTGCCTTAAGTTTGTCACTGTATTCATTCACATGCTAAACAAATTAGTGAAATATTTCCATAAATGTTAAACAACCTTATTTTCAGAGGGTGTGTGTTCAGTGCTTACTGGTTACCAAGTTCTTCCCTCTGAGTACTCACAATGGGAACTACCCAAATTTTTTATCATCTTTGAAATTAAATAGTGAGATGTCCATAAAAAAAATGACAAATACAGAAAATGTACTATTGATCAAGTATTGTGTTTTAGTTACTGAGCACCTAGAACTCTTGGTAGCTGGTGAGGATGACAACTTTATGCAATGGAACAAGAAGTATCACCAAGAAGAAATGTAGAAATTGAACTGGTTTTATTGGTTTCTACTTTGTTTTCCCATATCTTTACCAAAATTCTGCTTAAGCTTTTTCTTTAGAAATTTCTTGGGAGTCTTTGAACTGATATATTTCTCTTTGCTGATTCTTTTCTGTGTCATATTCTGGAAGTTCACTATCACTTAAAATTGATGTTTCCTAGTACTCATTCCCTGTTAGAGGGGGCAGGGGTAAAGCACAATGCAGTACAAATAAGGTACAGGTTAAATATATTAAAAACTGGTTATTAAATATATTAAAAAGTGGTTAATTCACATATATTTTAAATTTAATTGATGTTGAGTAATTGTAACTGCCTGGAATTTAGTGGTCGTCAGTATCAGCCTCACTTCTAGTCAATTTTTAACTGCTTATTTGGCAGTATATACAAATTATTGCTCATTAAAGTTATGAGTGACAAAAAAGAATTGACATTTATAAGGATCGGACTGTCAGAAGAGCTTTAAGTTGGCCCTTTGAAACCAAACTCAGCTTAATGGAATGCTGTTTATCTGGAAACAAGAAATGTGGGGTATGTGAAGTACATAATATGCTGGCATGTGGTGGAAAATTGTGATGGTAAAAAGGCTGAGGGGATCAGAGAGGTGAGCTTCATCGTTGTGTCTTGGGTAATTATAAGCTTCATGTAAACTGTATTCATGAGTAGAGAGAAGAGCAGTATCTTGGTTTCTGTGCATTCCTCTGTGATAGTGATAATGAAATATGCCAGGGCCTCCATCCATACATTCAGGTATATGTAGCAAAGTAGAAGAGAGTCACAAGAGCATTTGAAAGCTGGAGGAAATAGGCTGCTGTGAGAGATGTGCACAGTTCAGTCTTTTAGCTTATCAGTGGAAAGTAAAGGGCTCTTTAATCTAATAGTTAAGTTTACAAGAGGGCTTGATTTTTACTCTGTTCAACCCTAGGTGACCCCAGCTGTAGCCAGTAGGCAGCGGGGAAAGGCCAGCCATGTCTACTCGTTTGTTTTCTCTTTCTGATATCCCCCATCTTTTCTGCTTTGACCAAAAGTACCCCTCTGGCTCCTTGCTCCTTAGCCAAACAGATTTCTCTGTAAACTATTTTCTAGTGGTTTTCCCTAAAAAAGGATGGGAGGCATTATATCTGCTCTACTGGATGAAAATGTTGGCGTGTTCATTCCACTGTTTTTGCAGGGATGACATAGAGAGAAGAAAGGGCAAAGAATAGTAAGAGGTAAGTAAGTCATCACTGTCCTTTACAAAAAGCTTTCTAACATCCTGACATGCCAAAAGTGCTTTTTTAGACAACATTAACTTAGTTTATAAATTTAATCCTACTTAAAAATTAACAGTACATAGCACCATGTTGGAAGAGTTGGTGATCTCTGTTTGATCACCCACAGCAAAGTTGTTAAAATGATCAGAAGTCCCACCAGAGTCTATGCTGATTTATGTTTCCATAGGCAGCAGCTGCGGCAGAAGGACCAGGGAACTGATAGAAATGTAGCTGTGAAATAGATTCTTCTTCGATGCTAAAGATTCAGATCAGAGCTTTGGCCATTATCATGATGATTGCTTTTATTTTCTTGTCTGTTTAGGTTCATCAGTATTGGTTTCTAAAATGCTGAAATGTCTTTAGTCAATCATTTTAAAGACCATGTTGAGTAAGAAAATATTATCATCTTTGTGTAATAGAGAGACAGGAAGGAATCCCGACTCAATCATGGGTGATGTTCACTGAAAGCCTGAGTAACTAAGGTGTCTTAGCCAAGCATGGTGTGTATAGACCTTTTCTATGTGCCTTCAGATGATCTCAGGCTTTGGGAATTCCTTCTGACAGTAGAGGTAAGGTCATCGTCCATGTATTCTGACACTATGAATAGGAATGTTTTCTCAAGACAGTGTTAGTTAACAGGAAACAAGATATTTCAAATTGAAAGATTATCAGCAAACACTGCATGAATGATAACATCAGAAGGGTGTAACTGTTGCTTATAGAAACAACGCCAAGAAGGAGGTGAAACACCCCATGCCTTAAATTGGTAGCATTTAACAATTTGAAATACTTTAATTACCCATGTACTTGTTAGAAGGAGTTGGTGGCTGGGGTGAGAACAGATGAGTTGCATGATTCTGAAACACTATAAATTAGTAACTGCAGATTTTGTTGAGGTTTAAACAGAGATGTTATGAATTGATGTTAGCTTGGATGTGGGGCATTTGTCTGAGTGGAGATTGTATGGCTTTGGTAGATTTTAATTGTCAGCTTGAGTAGCATCCATGCTGGGTAAGCAGTCTTCTCTAATTTGAAAAATTATTCAAGTTTTGTTCTGAATTGCACAGTTGCATTTAGACAGATTAAATGTTGTTATAATTTTAATGGGCAGGAGAGGGGGAAGTAAATCAAGATGATTTCTCTGTTAGAGGACATGGGTCGGAAATCCCTTATTATAAATACACTCCAAAACACCTTGTGCATGCAGAGAAAGCTGTTTAAGAGGTTATTCTTTTAGGAAAATCTTCTTTTACGTTTTTTCCTTCTATCAGATTAGGAGTTGGGGGAAGGTGGAAATAGACTCACTGAGTATGGTGGGAGTCAGAGTGATGTAGTGCAAAGCAATATTAGTCTTCTCAGCCACACATTCGTCGTTTTCAGCCCTGTACCCTTTGAATTTGGGATAAGGAACCATTGGGTCCTTATGAGTCAGCTCTGACCACCTTCTCCTTTAGGTGGAAGATAAGGAAGAAAAATAGATTTTTCAAATAACATAACCTCCATTTGAATCCTTTGGAAGTTATATTAAAAAGGAGAATCACTCCCTGGAAAGCTTTTGCCATGTGAGAATTGAATTTAACAGGCTAAGCTTTCTGTGATAATAATTGCACAGCTAAGGATGATGCAAATTTAATGGCTCTAATCAGATGAGGTGAAAGAAGGCAAACATTAGGTTTATGCTTTAATTTCCGATTTGCTCTACTGTCGATTCTTCCATGCAAGAAGAAAGGTGTATTGTGTGTGTTCTTTGTTTTTCCTTTATTTTCTTTTTTTAACCTAGAAAGTTTTGGAAAGTGTTAATCAACATGAACTGATTCCAGCTTAAGATGATACATTTTACAACATTTAAGTTAGTTTATTGAACATTACAATCTAGAAAATGAGAATGACCATAGTAGGTCCCAAGAGAGTACTGAGCTGTACAGTCCATCTCTGTCAGTAGCTCATACCAAATACTTACAATTAGTAAGAAAAGGACACAAGTCCATAGTGGAGTTTTATAGACTCACATATTTCTTGTTTTTCCCTTGTGTCCTGTTTGAGGTTAAGTAGAGCAGTATTGAACATAGTGTTAAGGGTAAGGGCACAATGAAGGGGCTAATAACGGGCTATAATAGCTTTTTCCTGTTTTGTTCTCTGTAACCTTCTTAAAAAATTGTGAATGTATTTTTTTGAAGGACTGTTGAATGGCAGATTGATGCTTTTGGTTTCCTGTATCATAGCACTCAGGTACCTTTCTAGAATGGTAGTAGGTTGTGCAAAAGCCTTCAATTTGTATGTAATGTTAGAACATCCCTTTAAACTTATTGTCTGTCAATTTCTTTTGCCATTTTAATGACCGGTCAGTATCATGATGTTCATCTACAACTTCTCATACTTACTGTCTTGCTTGATTATTTACTTGTCTTCATTTTACTCCTTTGGATGACATAGTGTTATTGTCAGACTTCTGTCACTTTCTGCCTCTGTTTCTATAATTATGAATACGATAAATAGTACTGACTGAAGTACCTTGTGGCACACTTTTGTCTTTTCTTAATAGCAAAAATGAATGAAACTTTATTTTTCCTGTTGTTTAGAATTCCTTCAAATGAAGACTTGTCCTCTTGTCCTCTTATTCTCTAGCGGTATAATTTTTTGAGCACGTTTTGTGTGGGATCTTTCTGCAAGATTTTTAGAGTAGGCTATTTGGTTGCATTTTCCTTTTTATATATTCACTAAGTCTGTCAAAAGTGAAGATGTTGGTGAGTCATGCATTCTCTCTCAAAAGCCATGCTCACTCTCACTTGGTATCTCTTATTCCTCTGTGTGTCAAATCATGGAATTGGAATAGCTTTTACTAATTTGCGTAGTGCTGACATCAACCTTTACTGCCCTGAAGTACCTTTCTAATTGCTCTTGGAGACCTTTCAGACATTGGATTCCATATTCATAATGTCCATTTTTCCAATACAAACACTCTGTGCAATTAATGGCTTAGTGATTTTATCCTGTGTTCCTTTAGAACATTCAGATGAATAGCATCTGGTTTGGGCAGATGAGTAGTGCTGATTTGTGTAAAATGACTTTCACTTGTTCACTGACACTTTAATATGAGGCATATTTTAATACAGCAACAGCAAAGAATAGGTCTGATGTGAGAACCTTTCAAAGGAGCTCCGGGGTGAACAAAGATACAAACCAGTTTGCTATCTCTGCTGTGGCCTAAGCGCTGGATGCTCTTTTCTAACCTTGCTTATGTGGTGGCTCTGTAGGTCACTTTACATCTTTTATTCAGTTGACAGAAGATTTATTATTACAATGTCAACTTTTGCAAGTTATGTTTCAAGGTTTTCTTATTTTGGCCTATTGCAGTATAGCATTATCCTTCTGAGGATTTTTTATTTTTCCCCTGTTATTTTCAGCTGGACAAAAATCCAGCTTGTTAAAGTTGTCTTTCATTCCTCAAGTAATGTTTCATTTTAGTCATGCCCTTTTTTACTGTGGTTCACTTTTAGATAGCAGGCACTTGCACTGAAATTCTATTTCATGCGTTTAAAAGGGCATTTCTGATATTTTACCTATATCATTATTTCTTTTAGCTTGCCTTTTTTTTTTTTTTTTTAAGCAAGCTTCCTCCTTTTTATGCAAGAATCCTGTTGAACCCACTCCCATTGTGGATATTTTGGCTTCCTTACTTATGCACAGATGTTGACTCTACATCCGCGCTGATCACAGTTGCAGAGTGACTCACTGACAGCCCTGCTGAGACCCAGTGACAAGTTGCTTCCCCTCGGAGTTAGTTTCCTGGCTGGCCACTCATGAAGCAGGGTTTGAAAATTTGCTCTTGGCATCATGCCCTGATACAACATTTAAGCAATCTACGTGGGGTCGTTGAAATCTCCAATTACTGCTGTGTTTCCTGATGGTGTAGTCATTGAGTTCACAGAGCAAATTGGAAGCTCTACTCCCATCCAGGACGGCCACCACAGCAGTGGTATTCTAAATATTGCAAACTGCACTCTCAGCCCTCTGGGTGACTGAAATTCCAGTCCACAGGGATCACATGTTACTTCATACAGTTAACTTATTTACTGGATTTAGCTTTAAGCATTTCCTGATGGATAGTACCCCTGCTAGCTGTTCTGTCTTTTTCTGTGTTCCACCTCTGCCACCCTATGCCCCAGTATTTAAGCAATCTACTACTTTTTTTGATATTTAACATTTATATAGAAGGACATTTACTTACTTTATCTTCTGTTCTGATTTCCTGGGTTTTTTCTTCATGCTTGCTTAAATGGGAGTTTCTTTTATCTGACTGCTTTTAATTTGCTGTTTCAGACTTGCCGCCATAGGATCATTGAATGGTTTGGGTTGGAAAGGACCTTAAGATCACCTAGTTCCAACCCTCCTGCCATGGGCAGGGACACCAAACACTAAACCATGTCTCCTAAGCCTCTGTCCAACCTGGCCATCTCTCCTTTGCTTAGGAATATAGTGTTTGACTCCCTTCTTCAGAAAGATGTATTGTGCCAAACTGTATGTCCTTCTGCACCTTTCAGCATTCTTTTGCAGTATATCTTTTCTTAATTTGCTTTCTCATCATTTTGCTTTCAGCATTCTTGACTTCAAATCTGCTGGTAAGTAGAAAGATGAGAAGAAGAAATCTGTATCATTTTTTCTGTAAAAAGAAAAAAGGAAAGTGATGCTAAACATTATCAAAACCACTGGAGATGTCAAAATTGCGGCAGCACTACATTTCTTTTTAGGGAAGAGGGTTTTTAAAACTCAAAAGCATTCCTGCCTTTCCCTCTCACTCCAGCAGCTTCCCTGGAAAAATTCTCACCAAGAGCAAGGAAGCCTTTGTAAAATCCTTGGCCGTGTGTTCTGTGTACATTTGTCATCTGGTCTCTTCCTTTTCTCTTTATTCCTTTCTCTTTTTCTTTTTAGTTATGCATATCTGGTATAACACCAAGTTGAAACTAACCAGAATTCAGTCTTTGACTTCTCTGGTGAATAAAAACAAAGATAGTGCATATGAATAAAACAGACTTTGCATGTTTGCAGCAGCTTCCCACACTCCTTCCATCTAGCAGCCAACACTTTCTGTTGGCTTTTCAATTAAAACTCTGTGTGTAGGGATGGGTTTACGTCATTTAAAATAAAACTGCTGTTTAATGCTTCACAGACATTACCTCTAAACCATTATTAGTCTCTAATTTTTATGGTTAGCAGCAGCATAGTCATCTGGATTGTAGTTTGTCTCACTGCCGCTTGTGCCTGTAGTAGATCCTGCCTGTCTATGATTAGAGCAGTGATGTTTCGTAGTCCTTTCCTCTCTGTCTGTGCCTCTTGCTTCTGCCTTTCTCTGTGTAGGGAGACATCTCTTACGTTCTTTCAACCAAAAAGAGATTTCTCACCATTTCCTCCAA
>JAOEHX010035210.1:0-14163 GCA_025448015.1 Bolborhynchus lineola
CGAAAGTCAAAAACACAGTGCTGCACCAGCTACTGAGAAGGAGAAAAAATGACTGCTACTGCTGAACCCATGACAAACTTTCAGACAAAAGACCCAGGAATTGCATCCACTATTCTGTTTATGTGCTACAATCTATTAATAATACAATTGTAATAAAACCCTAGAATTTCTATATTAAAAAGAACTATGTAAAATCAAATTGTCTTATGTTCAGTGAACCATTTGGGTGATCTAATTTCACTCTATTTAGAGAGAAATTACATTTGAAGAGTTCTTTCACGAGTGAGATGCCAACGAACTTTATTTTATTTACTATAAGAGACAAGACTAAATGGGAAGGGAGGAAATAAAAAAGTAATATAATTGAATATTTTTTCGTTAAACATTTAAACTACTACCATAATGACATAGTTATGCTCCTGTTTTGTGTGTTTTGCTCAGTGACTCCAATGATGTAAGTAAATAATTCAAAAGGATTTCTGTGAAAATTTGCATGCTTAAAAAGCACTTCTTGACACCAGAGTAAATGTTAATAAATTTACTTATATTATTTTCTCCTCCAGCTGCTACATACTTTATGATTAGAGACACTAGAAAGAGGGTGGCAATTCAGTAAATACCCTGAACTTTGTGTGTCTGAATATTAGGTTTCATATGGCTTTTTCTGTTCTGCTACTCCCTACACTGCAATCTGTCACATTACCTATGTGATCACAAAGGAATGCCAAGCATGCATGTTTTAAAACAACATGGTTTTAAAGCATTTGTTATAATACTAATGCTAATACCATAACATGTGGAAAATCATGGCAAACCTGATCATAAAATATTTTTAGGTTATTAAGGGTCACTGGTTACTTTATTTTCTTTCTGGGCTGCATCAATATATTTTACGTGCTGAACAGGTTTTTCACTAAAAAATGTGGGATAGGATGTACTTCTATCCAACTAGTCAATGACAGCTAAGCTGCTCACTTAAAATTTAAGACACTATGGTCCAAATACACTGAATTTTCAGATCTCCTTGTTCAAGTGGATATTTTAAACACTAAGGGTCTCCTTTCACATACAGACATAAAGCATCCAAATACCTTTATATATAAGCTCTATAGGTATATATGGCATACATTTTTTTCAGTATTTCTATTGCCAAGATTTCCAAACCACCATAATTTGAGGCATGAAAGCACATTTAAGAATGTAGCGTAGCATTAGTGAAACACAAGAGCAATGCAGTAATAAGTTGAGCCCTTGCTATTCTAATACTTTGATATTTAATAAGAAATAACTCAGAATTAATCACTATTTCTCAAAAAAAATTCAGTATACAAATTGAATTATAAATGCCATATGCCAACTGATAGAATCATAGAATCATAGAATGGCTTGGGCTGGAAAGCACCTTAGAGATTATGCAGTTCCAGATCCCCAGCCACTGGAAGAGACAACTTCCACAAGACCAAGTTGCTCCAAGCCCTGTCCAGCCTGGCCTTCAACACTGCCACGGATGGGACAGCCACAGCTTCTTTGGGCAAACTGTGCCAGAGTCTCACCAACTTCACAGGGAAGAATTTCTTTCTAATATCTAATCTAAATCTCCAGAGAGGCCTCAGAAGACTTTTGTGGTATCATGGAATTCTTCTGTGTTTATCCATTTGAGACGGGTTTCTATATATCTAGCACTAGTGAGGCTGGAAGCCTCAGTCTAAAGCAGGACATGCTCCTCAGCCAAATGCCTGCAAATCTTTTTGAGGCAAGCAACACCTGTTCAGCTCCCCATGGATTTGTTTTTCTTTCCTTATACTCATTTTTAGAAATGCCTGGGTTGTCTTCCTTAGGAAAACATACTAAGAACAGCAAGTACTACATCAGAGAGAAAGTCCATATGCCCAATACTTGGTCTCCAAAGAGTCCAGCCATCAATGTCTAAAGGACAGCCTATGAGCAGAGCAGGTCTACTTCTGCCAGGGTACTGGGGGTATTCAAAAACCTCACTGGCTGAAACCTATCTCCACTGGGACCCCACCCCACTGCCTCCTGCCAAGGGCCCAGGGGACATGTCTCAGCTCAACCTGGGGCTTTCAGTCCCTGACTGAGCCATGTTGTAGCTGAGCCTGTCCCTGTCTCCTGGATGGGTCTGGGATCTGCCCTGCAGAGAGCTGCACATAAGCATCAACACCTTCCAAACACAGGCTGCTGTGCACAACCCAGAACCCCCAGGTATACGGAGACAAGGGAAGAGCAGAATTCACTCCTGCCCCAAGCTTGCAATGGGCAATGGAGCCAGAGAGAACTAGGACATGAGTGGTGCCCTGGAGGTGCAAAAGCAGTGGGCCAGAACCAAGACTATAGGTGAGCCCTGATAGGAGAATGTGCTCAATGCTACAGAGGACAAGTAGCAACCCACAGGGGCTACCCTGAGGGTGAGGAAAGCTTTCTCCCCCAGAATAAGGGCATGAGAGGTCACCTGCATGGAGCAGGAGCAGCAGCGTTTGTGCCACAACAGCCCAAAGGAACCCTGTGAAGGGGTTGGCTCACTGCTGCAGAGGAAGGCAAAAAGCTCCTGGGGACACTTGCAGGCCCTCCATGGGGCAAAAAAAAAGCCTTCCCCCCCAGCTGCAGGACATGATGGGCCACCTTCATGGTGCATGAGCAGCAGGCAGTAACACAGCCAGAATGGACCAGAGGAGTCCTGACAAGTGGTCCTGCTCAATGCCCAGAGGAAGACAAAAAAACCCCCAGGATCAATGCCAATCTGTCCCAGGGGAAAATTCCTTCCTGACCCCAGCATTTGCTATCCCTGAGCATGTGAGCAAGACCTGCTCCTGGTCCACAGGCTGGTCACACCTCCCTAGAGATGCCCAAGCCCTATTCTCCCACAAACATCCCTTCCAAAATGAATAGTGAATGATGGGTTTTGTTCAGTGTAACCCATGACACAGTTAAGATTCAAACATCAGTGCAGTTATGTTGAATTTAGTCTTTGAAGGGATGAGGCAGACAAAGATGTTGTTGCTATTATTATTATTGACGTATCTGATACATGTAGTATGAAGTCTACAAGAAAGTGCTATGTAAATGTTAAGTTTGGAAGTACTTTTCTATTGTCTCTTAGAAGTAGTTGAATTCTTTAATTCAGGTTCTTTAAAACCAAAATGGTATATACAGGCTGTAGAACAATTCCTCAGGGTCTCTCTTCAATCTCTGATAGAGCAATATTTAAAGAAAAATGGGAGTCACAGCTGGTTAATGGCTAAATGTCATCAGACTTACCTCTTGACTCAGTTTCTAGGCTGAGAATATCTTTTAGAGACAGATGAATATCCTTACACTTCATAATGCTGTCTCTACATATTGTTTTAACAAGTGTTAGATATTGCCGAAAGACTATATACTACTCAAGGGCTTCATATAAGTATAACTTGGTATGTCTCACATGACATTCTTGTCTCTAAGTTGGAGAGACATCAATTTAATAGGTGGACCACTCGATGAATAAAGAACTGTCTGGCTGGCTGCACGCAAAGAGTTGTGCTCAATGGCTCAAAGTCCAGCTGGAGACCAGGGTGTCCCTCAGGGATCGCTGTCAGGAACAGGCCTTTTCAACATCTTTGTTGAACAGTGGGATTGAATGCTCCCTCAGCAAGTTTGCCAATGACACCAAGCTGGGTGATTCGGTTGATACATTGGAGGGAAGGAATGCCATCCAGAGGTACCTTGGCACACCTGTGAAGTGGGCTGATGCCAACCTGATAAAGTTTAAACATGCCAAGCGCAAGGTCCTATACCTGGATCAGACCAATCCCAGGCACAGCTCCAGGTTGGGCAGAGAGGAGATTCAGAGCAGCCCTGCAGAGAAGGACTTGGGGGTGTTGGTTGATGAGAAAATGAACGTGAGCCTGCAGTGTGCACTTGCAGCCCAGAAAGCCAACCGTATCCTGGGATGCAGCAAACAGAGCGTCACCAGCAGGTGGAGGGAGGGGATCCTGCCCCTCTACTGTGCTCTCCTGAGACCTCACTTGGAGTATTGTGTGCAGTTCTGGTGTCCTCAACATAAAGAAGACATGGAACTGTTGGAATTGGAACAAGTCCAAAGGAGGGCCACGAGGATGATCAGGGGACTGAAGCACCTCCTGTATGAAGCTAGGCTGAGAAAGTTGGGGCTGTTCAGCATGGAGAAGAGAAGGCTACATAGAGACCTCGTAGCAGCTTTCCAATATCTGAAGGGCGCCTATAGTAATGCTGGGGATGGACTCTTCCTTAGGGACTGTAGTGATAGGACAAGGAGTAATGGGTTCGAACTTACACAGGTGAAGTTTAGATTGGATATGAGGAAGAAATTCTTTACTGTGAGGGTGGTGAGGCACTAGAATGGGTTGCTCAGGGAAGCTGTGAATGGTCCATTGCTGGAGGTGTTCAAGGTGCGGTTGGACATAGCCTTGGGTGGCATGGTTTAGTGTGAGGTGTCGCTGCCCATGGCAGGCAGGATGGAACTAGATGATCTTAAGGTCCTTTCCAACCCTAACTATTCTAAGACAAATCTACAGATATTTCAAACCATAAGCTTAAAATGAAAAAAACCCAAAACCTTTCATTTCAAAACATTGCAAAAAAGTTCTTTGCTCTATCTGTATCTTTATGAAAGTATCAAGATATTCATCATACCCAGCAAAAGCAACATCTGTTTAAATATCTTTTTAAAATGACATTAGCTCTGAGCTTCAAAGGCACATCTGTATTTCTACAGCAGTCAATGAATACTTAAAGTGAGGAGAAAGAACCAGAGTCTCTGTCTCAGTAATTTACTAGAATTTCCTGGCAGAAAATAGAGCAGGAACTTTTCTTGCTTGTGCTCAGAGAAAATAAATAAATAAAACAAAAGAGAAGAGAAAATGTCTGGAAACAGCGAGTAAAAGTGAGCAGCTTATTCAGGTGTGAAGTTGGAAATATTATTCTGTGCTCAGAATTCTGAATTCATAAGAATTCTGTATTCTGCATTTTGCCCTGTCTAACCTTGATTAAGCACTGCAAGGGCTCTTCAGGTGTCGCTGGCTGCCATCCCCAGCTCAGTTCAATGTTTTTTGTGCTAGCAGTTCTTGAGTTGCCCAAGTCTTTCTGTGTGGTATTTTCCAGCCGAGTTTTGCTGGAGTACAGCATGCTTCTATTCTCTTCTGTGCACTGCATGTGGCTTAAAAAGAGCTGGTTTAATGTATTTATTTATTTTTATTAAAAAGCAGTAGAATTAAATATGAGCCAAAACAAATCCCAAAGCCTTGGTTCATTTTGAGTGAGAATCAACTGTGTCCAGCTCTCTATCTAGTCTCTTCATCAAAAACAAATAAATCTTTGCATTTGAGTCCTTCTGAACTTCACTCTTGAGAGGTTATCACCATCTCTACAGCCTCTTTATATATATATGCACACATACATACATATCTATTCTTCGTTTGTATATATAAATACAGAAAAAAATTGATATAACCCACTTGAAGAGGGAAGCAATATCATATTAAAGGATACTCTTGCTTGACAGACATTCTTTCCTCATGGTGTAGAATAGGCTGCTGTGACTATTAAAGAAATCCAGTTTCATGTGCTGTAAGTGCAAACAATAGAAATTCTGAAATAGCCTATGCTCAGTAGGGCAGACCTGCTGCACTGAATTTCTGACGTGGCACAGAATGAGTTATCAGCAGGCTTAGTGTTTTCCTTTGAACAAATAGCAGACCCTGCATAGATTTCATCCCTCTCATTCTTTTACCAGGAAAACCCAACCCCAAAACTAAAAATCTTTTTCCTACTGCTGCCACAGAATACTTTAGAGAAAAAAGGTGGCTTTGTTATCTTCATGCACTAAAGAGTTTATTAAAGAAAGAATCAATTCCTACCACTATGGCACCTTTAAAAACAAGAAATTATGGCAAAAAATTTCTCTTAGCCATGCTACTGATCCTGTTTGGGTTTAAAGTTATGGCTCATCATGTTTACCATCTTGTTTATGCACACTGTTTTCTCATTATGAATAAATCAATAGCTCAGAATCGGTGAGCTTTGCATAGGCTTATAGTGGAGAAATTGAAGATTATGTTAGTTAACTGATGATACATCAGCTGTTTTCCTACTACAGGCCTATCTGGAAAAGAGAGTATTGGCACTGTCAGGAAATGCAAAAGAAGACATCCTACTGAACGGAGAAAGAATTAGACTTTCATCTGAATTAGACTTCCAGGCTATCTGCAGGCGTGAAATAAATATGCTTAGGGGTAAGGATTCTGGGATAGTTAACCCTGCCCTAAGTCCATGTTGCTTTCAGCTCTAAATGGATGAGAAAGTATATGAAGAAGATGACCTTCTCTACTATAGAGATGACAGTGATCACTGTCTATTCAGAGAAAACTCATCTCAATAACAGGCCACATCAAACTATAAGGTGTTGACCTAGTGAATTCCAATCCAGCTCTATCTCATGCCAACAAAATTGAACTAAATGTTACTTTGCACCAATACTTGGAAGATTTTGGCTGTTGTAGAAATAAAATATCTTTGCTACTAGACAGCTGAATTAATTTCCTTGATAAAGTGGGAGTTTATGGCTGGAGAGTGGTCACTGCCATAATCCTGTGTGAATTTGCAGGATTCACAATGGAATTATGTGTAGTATTTCTTTCAAAAAAAAAGAATATATGTAATGCTTAAGGATACAAATTACCCCAAGTATACTGAGCATCTTCAGAATTATATTTCAGGATTTCAATACCAAAAAATGCACAACCTGAAACACTGAGCAAGACAATAGGCAGATTAGTTTCTTATATACTACTATACCAACTTGCAAGAAATTAATTTCTTCACTTGCAAATATAAACCAGGAAGAAAGTAGACGAGAATATGAGAAAATTATTCAATGTAAAAGGACATCTGAATAAATAAGTAAAAATCTTAAACATTGCAGAAAGTATGGCAAGTATGTGGCAAGTATCACATTTCTCAAAAAGGTTCATTTGAATGCTTGAAATTGTATAAAAAAGTCATCTGCCTTCTGATGTGCATAAGTGAGAGCCATCTAAAGAAGTGTGACAGGTGGAGAGATATTCTATGTGAAGTCCATGTATGAAAATAACATAAGTAGTTCCTTAAAAAACCTGATATTGAAACTGAACAGTCCCCTGGAAGTTTTGTATACTGTGACCATCACTTCTTCCCTCTGCTCAGGTGACATTGTGCTTCCTTGGAATCAAGAAGATCAAAGCATCTTCTGACCATAGGCTGATGAAAACAACTACAGCTGCTTCGAAGACTTCCACATTGCCTGGAGTTTCAGTTGTAAATTTAGCAGACTACTAGGGGAGATGAGAATGGAGGAGAAAAAACACTTACGGGAGGAAGGAAGACTGTGAATGAGGTTCTGAATGCTAATTATTTTTTCTCTAGAATGCAGTAATGAACCGAATAACCTGGGTAACCTTATTCTAATGCTATATTTTTTTCAGATTCTTCTTTACTCAATATGTAATGTGCTTTGATGTTTTTAAGAGAATAGAAAAGAGAGATGTCTAATTTCTTTCTTTTCCTCCCATTCTGTCTTTCATGCATAAACCAGGAAAAGGCCTCAGTATTGGATCTTAGTCATCTGGAAAAGTTATTCTTCTTAAAGCTTCCCTTGGGTTAATGGCTAGCTCTTAATTCCTAATTTAATAACTTTCATATTTGTATCTAAAAAAACCCCATGAAAATACCAAAACATATTGCATATCTTAGTGAATAATATTATTCCATTTGTAAATAATTTATCTTTTGATCTGCAAGGATTGGACATTATTTTTTATTTTAAGTAAAAGAATTGAAAGCAAATTTAATTACTGATGATCCTGGTTCTGCTAGACTTTTAGGGCTTTTGTCAATTACAACATGCTACTCTAAAATATGTTAATGCTTTGCATATTCTTTGCATGCCAGCCTTTCTATTCCACAAAGTATGACAAGTTTTCCTAGTAAAACAGCTTCTCTCCAAATTTTATTTATTGTCATAACTATAATTGTTAATTAAACTATAATTTATTGTGTAAGAGTGAAATCCTTCATATGCAATTTCAGTTAATTTTGATGCTTATTTAACTTTCCATCTTTCAGTGTTACCTTTTACTCAAGATTGAATTTTATCCATGTAATAAAAAATTTGCACAGAACTGCGTGTTTGTGCATTCTGTTCCTTCTCTTCATCCAACCTCAGAATCTGACTCCCATCCCTCAGCGTGTCTTTGGGAGGGTGGAGGAAATCTTTACATATTTTTGGTTGAATTTGTGCCTTTTTTTTGAATTTGTATTTAAGGCACAGTGCTCTTCAGGTTGTGAATAATTGCTCAGTTTCACGTCTTACATTAAAAGTTTTATTTGTATATTTCTTCTATTGATCAAAACCAAAACCTCTTACAGGCAAACCTCGAAAGACGCGTGATTTGTATTTAAAACAAGTTGTATTCTTTGGCCTTCTGTGTTTTGAATGCATTCCTAAAATCAAAGCTTTATTACCCAATTCAAATAAAATAAATAATGAACCAGAAGAGACGTAAAACAGATTTTGTATTAGAGCTTCCTTTGAAAATGGGTGCCTAAGGTGTGGCCTCAAATTTAGCTGCTATGAGATACTATTATTCCAGCAAAGCTTAGATGACTGTGTCCAAAGGTACCTCCTGAGATTTGTTTATAATATGTTTTTTGAGATATGTTAAAAAAAAACATAAAATACCTTTAAAAAATATTAAAAATGCATTTACTGCAAACACTAGTTCATTTTTTAGACAGTATAGAACAAAACCACTCTTGAGTTTCAGCTGTTTGCTTTTAATTGCAACTGAAGTAGTTGTAATTACTCAAAGAATCCCAGCAAAAATTAGTTATAAACTGGAAATAATCTTAATGTCCTTTTCAAAACCAAAACAAAAAACCCAAATCCAAAACTGCTGGCTTTGAATTCTATAGCATGTATTTATGAACATCTGAAATATCATTTTTAAGCTAATTTTTCTTCTGAAAATTGAAGAGCTTACTACCTCCATAAATGCCTTGAAATGCAAAGTTTTCTCTTTGGAGCTGAAAAAAATATGTTCTTTGTGCATCTATACAAGCAGATTTGTTTATTTTTACCCCTTCTCACTGAGACTTTCCATTCAGTCTAAAGGAGTAAGACCCCCTTCCATATTTCCTCTGCCATGATGCAGCAGAGCTATGTGGGAGCTGACCATGAACTTCGCCTTCTAAAAAGAGAATACAGCATACTACTACTGATGCGAATAAAGGTGCCAGCTAATCTTGATATAACTGTTTCTTTTTCTTGAAATGTAACATCTTGAGAAAAGTTATGCATATTAGTTAAACATAAATAAATAAAAATAAATCTAAGACTCCCTTGTATGATGCTCTTGTGTATGTCTTGCTCTCTCCGCTTTCTTCAGCCTCATCTCACTTCTAAAATTTCAGGGCATTAAATATTTTGCAAAGCAGTATCTGGTGAGCAAAGCACCAAACCTGCCTATTGTCTAATTTTAGGTGTTTTATCAAATATTTGCAAAAGATAACAAACAATCCACAATGCATTAACAATAAATAAAGTACTGAAAAATGTATCTATCTAATTATTCTGAATGAGAAATTTTGCATGAGACAATTTAAAGATGTTGTGGTTTAAGCCATAAATCAGCCCCACAGTTTGCTCACTCACTCCCCTCTCTTTCTTCCCCCCACCTCCCGGAGGGATGGGGAGGAGAATCAAAAGAATGCAACTTCCACAGGTTGAGATAAGAATAGTTTAGTAACTAAGGTATAACAAAAACCACTATTGCTACCACCAATGATAATAATGACAAGAGAAATATAAGGGAAGAGAATACAGCAGCTTACCACGTATACCCAGCCTGACCAAGTAACAAGCCCCCACACCCTCCATTTCTGTATCCTGGGCATGACGTGCTGTGGTATGGAATACCTCTTTGGCCAGTTTAGATCAGGTGTCCTGTCTCTGCTTCCTCCTGGCTTCCCCTCCTCCCTGGCAGAGCATGAGGCTCAGAAAGGCCGTGGCCAGACCAAAATATTCTAAACGGTAACCAAAACACTGGTGTTATTAGCGCTGTTCCCAGGCCAAAAGTCAAAAACACAGCGCTGCACCAGCTACCGAGGAGAAAAAAGACTGCTACTGCTGAACCCATGACATTAGAAAACTTATATAAACTTTGACTTTCAAAAGTAAATAACAACTTGGAAAAAGTTTGTGGAGAAGTTCAGAGTGCTAGAAAAAAAAGTTACTAAATTTATTGCATAAAAGCTATACAGCTATTGTTCTAAGGTTATACTTCATTTTAATTTGAGTCACAGTAAGGAGTGGAAATCTGCTGCAAGTTTTTCTGTTTCTATTTTAAACTAATTTTGATTTCCACCTTTTTTTTTTTTCTTTACTCTCTTTTGCCTGTAAACATGTGAGGAAACATTTTTCTCTGATTGAGCTATAAAAAGAAGGAAGTTAAGTAGCTTTCTTAGTAGTCTTGAATATCATGAGACAAATTATACATTTTAAAAAGTTGGCTTTTTAAATTTGCTGGGATTTAAATTTCCTGGGGTTTTTTGACTACCATTTCTGATATGGGTCATGTTAACATCACAGATTCTTTCTTCATTTATGTAGCCTGAACGATACCCATGAAATATTAACCCTTAAATAATAATAGTATTTCCCTTAGGATATGCTCCTTTGCTCATTCACACTGTCTCTAAACTGTCATGCATCTCTGTTTGTTTAGAAAATAAAGGCCCTACAGCACCCAATGCTTCTGATGGTTAAGATAGACAAATTCAAACCTGAAGTAGCATGCCAAAATAATGTTAATGGCAGTTAAATTTTGGAATATCTATAATGAGCAATAGTAGATTCAACAGCTTTTCAAGTCTTCTCAAGCCTGGATGCTTTCCTGGAAGTTTCAGCGTTAGGGACAGTTCAGTGAATACATATTGGTGTACATGAGAGACAAGTAGAGAAGTTTCCTGTCTCTCATTTTCTTTCCTAGGAATCTGAAAATAACCTACTTCAGTTCTCTAAAATCACAATCTTTGTTAGATCTCTAAGATAATTCAAAGTCTTTAAAATCCTCACAACCCATTTCTCATCTTCTTCAGGCACCTTTTGCACTTAACAGTCCATTTATTTCCCATCTCAATCTCCCCTCTGGCAGGTTAAAGATGTTCCCTCTTGTCCTGTCCCTATGAGCCCTGGCACAAAGCCCCTCTCCAGGTTTCTTGTAGCCCTTTCAGGCACTGGAATCTTCTCTAAGGTCTCCCTCGAGCTTTCTCTTCTCCAGGCTGAACAAGTCCAGCCTTCAGCCGGGTGCCTTTGAGACACCTCTGCCTCACCTATTTGGGTGACAGTAAATTTGGCTTTACCACTGAGCAGCCCAGACAGACTGTGATTGCTAACAAAGCTGTGCAGTCACAGCCCCCCAAGTGATATAGGGAGTGTAGATGGTGGCTGCACAAACACTTCCCTAGTGATATGCAAGAGGGCAGAAGCAGTAACTTCACAGCGCTACCTGAAGAAGCCAGGCAGACGCCATTAAACTCCTTTCTTCTTGAGAAAAGCTAGGCACATTCTGACAGCTCTTCATAAAATGTTTATAAAGCTAGTAGTCACAGGGGTGCTGATGTCTATTTAACCAAAACTTTAAAATTGTTCTTTTGTGTTTTCCCCATAAAAATTATAATCTTGTGTTACCCCAGTCTTGACAGCCTTCATGCTTCTGCAGCAAAGCCCCTTAGCATTGACCTCCCACATATTTCTCCTTTTCATGCTGATCAGTGAAAAATGATTGGCCTCTTCAGAAATAAAAGCGAAAAATATTGTAAGCATTATTACAGGTAAATAAATAAAAAGACACATATGGAGAGCTCAGAAAGTAATTAGAAAGTTTAGCCGGAAATGGATATTTATTTATTTATATCAATAAAATCTCCCCCTCCCCCTTTTCTAGTTCAGGTAACCAATTTAAAACAGATAAAAATTATCACATATGAGCAGCAATATATAATCTAGATGGATTGGTTAATGTATATAGAAAAATCCTCCTGTGGGCATGTGTCAGTTCTGAGAAGAAGCAATTCTTGTTTGCTATTATTTACTACTATCAGGCCTCTGCTGAGACTGTCTCTGGATATTTCCAGTATTTACCTGCTGTGGACATTTTCTACACATTTTTCTTGCAGAATCCATTAGCCAGCTGAGTTATTGGGAAACAAATTATGTCTGTATTAAAAAAAAAAAATCATTAAGATGTCTTTGTTGTGAGGAATAAAAAATGAAAAATGTGTCTGTGAGGGAGTTCATTTGTATGAAATTGACTTATTCAAGGCTTTTCAAAAGTAAATGAATAAATATTTGACTAAAGCGGCAGCAGAAAATTCTGGCAACCTGAGCCAATGTCTCACCACCCTTATAATGAATAATCCTTTACGAAGGTCCTTTGCTCAAAGCAGGTAGCCTTGTATGAGCACCACTAAGGCAGTGGTCATCCTATGAATTAAAAAACCTGGGAAATGGACCTATTTGTAAGTGTCTTTGCCAATGACAGCTTTATAAATAAAAGCCACTAAATATATATTTTATCACTATATAGGTATAGAACTACCATTTTACTTTCCAAATCTATATAATCTTTCTAGGGAAGACAGCTCACACCAGGGAAATGAAGACCTGGAAGTAAATGTCTGTGGAGTTTCCTTTTTACCTGCACTCTCATAGTAAGGTCATCAATTTTATCTTAAATAGGAATTAAACAAGGGTTTGATATATATATATATTTTGCACGAAGTAAAATTCAAAAGTTCTGCTGACATTAAAATATAACAAAGCAGAAAATGCACTACCATAATAATTTTATTTCAGAAGATTAATGGAAGTCTTATGTATGTGATTTTCTTAAATTACTTCAGTCTAATCTAGTATTGTCTGAGAATAACAAGACCTTGGGAAATTCATGTTACTGAGGTTATCCAGAAGTCACTTCTACCTAGCACTCCAGTTCTTCACTTCAAAAATTGAATGTTTGGCAAATACTTAGTCATATTTATTATTATGAGAAAATTCTGCAAGTTTTAATCATGATGGAGATTGCCTAACAAGGGGTTATGGGGTATTCTTCAGAGGTGTGTGTGTGGGGAATATGGCATTGAAAGAGATCAAGCAGTTGAAAAACCCCCTCTTCTGTCTATTTCTACTCAAATTATTTAAAACATGAATATACAGTATATAATTAAGGAAGGGATGAGTTATTTTAGCAAATCTATTACAGTAGAAAAAAGTAGGTCTGTATTTTTCACTCAGTTTGCTTAAATTTATGAGATCACCTGACATTAAACTTCAAGCAATGCTTTTTAATTTGTGGCCCTGAAAACTTCTTAGGTATTAACAACAGAAATGGGACAGTTAAAATTTCAAAGCCAGCAGCATGTCCCTCTAGAAATTCTCACAGGATGAAAAGAGCCTTGTTTTATAGAATTATAAAATCATAGAATAGTCAGGGTTGCAAAGGACCTTAAGAATATCTAGTTCCAACCCCCTCTGTCATGGGCAGGAACATCTCACATTAAACAATGCCCCCATGGCAGGGGCACCTCAAACTAAACTATGCCACCCAAGGCTCTGTCCAACCCAGCCTTGAAAACCGCCAGCGACGGAGCATTCACAACTCCCCTGAGCAAACCCACTCCAGGGCCACACCACCCTTACACAAAAGAATTTCTTCCTCCTTATGTCCAATCTAAACTTCCCCTGTGTACGTTTGAGCCCATTACACCTTGTCCTATCACTACAGTCTCTAAGGAACAGTCCCTCCCCAGCATCCCTACAGGCCCCCTTCAGATATTGGAAGGCTGCTATGAGGTCTCCACACATCCTTCTCTTCTCCACGCTGAACAGCCCCAACTTTCTCAGCCTAGCTTCATACGGGAGGTGCTCCAGTCCCCTGATCATCCTCGTGGCCCTCCTCTGGGCTTGTTCCAACAGTCCCATGTCTGCTTTATGTTGAGGACACCAGAACTGCACACAATTCTCCAAGTGAGGTCTCAGGAGAGCAGAGCAGAGGGCAGGATCACCTCCCTCAACCTGCTGGTCACACTCCTTTTGAT